>PVIR01039067.1:0-14151 GCA_004026965.1 Petromus typicus | reverse complement strand
TGCATGGTTGTCCTGGATCTATTAAAATGTTTTTCTCATAGCTTCTTTTGCTTAGAGGAATAGCCCGAAATCAAAGGATGCTGGATTCAGTATGGATGAGGACACACTGTCATGCATTGCATGACAGAGACCACTAAAAATGCTCTGAATCTACTCAGGACATCAAAATAGCCATGAAAAGACATGAGACGAAATAGCAACAACAATGGGGGAAGTATATCCAAACCAAAGAGAAGTATTCTGAAGGGTGTTAATGGTAATATGTCATAGCAGACACCCCACTCAGGACTAGCGGGCTAAGAGTCGCACACGCTTCTTGCCTTCCCTCATTAAGCTATATTGTTTTACACCAGGAGTCAGACTGAAGCCCCGCGTGGCTCAATGGGTATGCCAGCTAGCAGAGTTGGGCCAGTATTGTTCTTTGGCTACTGCCTGTCACTGAGGCTTAGGTCCTGGTCTGTGAAGCGGCAGGGCCCTGCTGAGCTTCATGCAGCTGAGGTCAGTGAGAGCTCAATTAAAACCCTTTCCCCTGAATGATGGCTTCTCACTGACCTCATGGTTGCTTGCCCATTGCATCTGGTCCCAGTACCAATTCGTCCTATCTGAGCAAGACAAACAATGCCCACTCCCTTGCAGACGGTAGCATGCCAGGCGTTCAGCAGTATTTCACCAGATGACTTCGAAGCAAACCCAGCTTCCTGTTCCTCCTGACAACCGTATTCAGCAATACTGGACGTGCTCAGGGCCTTTCTCTTTGCTGCCGTCAGTAGCACGGATCAGGACCCAAGGCTCAGCTTCTCTGCTCCTTTTTACATTTGCTGTGTGCTCTGCTACCTCGTGGAAGACTCGCTCCTACTTCAGTGATCTCTTGTGATGTCCCCTTTCCATACTTCCCCTTTATATGCATTTTACTTATGTAGTTTCAAATTTTTTTAGTTTAAACACTCACAATATGTCTTTATCATACCTCATGGGCCTATACAACTATATATGTTAGCTCAGGGCACCACAGATGAATAACACAGATTGGATACATTAATTTTCTGGACATATAAGATGGAGGATTAGGCTTGATTTCTAGTGAGGCTCCTCTTCTGTCTAGTAGGTTGCTGTCATTACTCTGTGTCTTTGCCTAACTTTTCTCTACATGCAGACAGACCAGGAGAGGATTCTGATCTGATCTTATAAAACTCTTTCTGTAAAATGAGTCCCTTCAGGTCACAGCCCCTCCTGTGCTCTCATTTAATGACAATCATGTGCGAATCAGGGCTGCCTACACGCACAGTCAGACTAGGGTCTGAGCTTCAACATACGGATCTTGGAAGGACACAGCTCAGTTTCTAACAGTCAATGAGCAAAGCCTTGGTGCTACTCCTGTCCCTTGGGGTGCAAACTGTTCCTTGCTCTTCCTCATGTGGTGAGATAAGACCAGAAACCACTCTTTTACATGAGATGCAAAACAACTTGAAAAGTGTGGCACTCCATGCGCACCCGTGAGATTTGAGAATTTCCTAGGAGATTGGCCTTGTAAAAGATGTGTCAACGTATACTTTCCACAGCTCACTATTTAGTCAGAAATCCATTCTGTCTTCCTTTACCGAGAGAACAAGGCCAGAGCCAAGATGAGCAGGGCACAAGAAGCTACTCAGACTGCATTATGAGGTGGCATCTTGTTTTTGAGTCCTCACTATAGCAGTGCAGTGTTCTTCCTCTTCCACCCCTTCTGGACCTGTCCTTCCATAACTGCTCTATAACACCATGACATTCCCTCTTGCTCCACTAAAGGTGAGCCCAGACTAAATCAAGCATTCCTTTTATGTTTTATGGGTTAATTATTTATACTTTTATATTGACAAATTGTTTACACTCACAGTCCGCGTGTTTATATTTAACTGAAGGATGGGTATTTAGTAGACAACCTCAAGAGATCCTACCAGAGAATGACCAGCCTTTCTACTGTGGTTTTAGTATCCAGGAAATACCTCCCAGCTGCACCAGTAGGATGACTTTACTCTTGAAATGTGGCCCCAAACACAATAGATCCAAGTGTTATCTGACTTTAGTTCTCTGATTGTTCATCTTTATCCAAATGACGAAGATGAGAACTAACATAGACTTTATTGAGATCCCTAAGTTTTCTAAGTCACAAATCTTGCTTCGGTTAAAAATACAATAGAATGATCTGCAGTCTTAGGTGAAAAGAACATCATAGTATACCAGGAGATAAACAGGAGGACAATTTCCCCCTTGGTATCAGAAGAGTTAAAAGCATGAGCTTCTTGAGGGCCTGAGGAAAGGTATCTTGGGAGTGGAGAGGTAGAGTAAGGGAACTGCTCAAGGACACACTGACTTCTCTGTAATCATAATCATGCAAGCAAAGATGACAGTGTGATTTCAATAAGGTTTGTTGAATGAATAAATGATAGTAGGTCTAAATGCTTAAGTACAATACTTAAGTACAATTCTTAGAGAATCTCAGAAAGTCAATCACAATCTTAAAAAACAGTTTAGTAAGTCCTTTTGAAGGAATACATATATATTTTAATTATATATATAAACACATCGAAGTTTCATTCTATGAATATACAATACATACATATACACTTGTGATATATTTGTAGTGTCATGAAATTTTGTCACGAGTCTTACTGCTTCATTAAGTAATCTTTGGACATTTTATTGGAATTTGTTAAAGACTTCATCTATAAAACAGGATGTACCTCAGACAATGATCATTTTTAAACATCACTGACTGTCTGGATACCTGTGGCTGTGGACGTCAGACAACTTCTCAAAGCCTGTCGAGAAAGTGAGGAAGGCAGGGTCACCTTAGGCATGCCTCTGTCCTTTAGAAGAAGCCTGGTCCTTCCCAGTACATCCTTGTGGCCTTAATATTTCAAAATACTTTTTAAAATATGTTAGAAGTCTTTCTGCCAGCCTGTGCTGGATTTGAGTGTCAGGTCTGAAAACTTGCATGTATTTTATTTGGAATTCAGTATTGTTTCCACTGATGTGTCAGCTGATTGCAGTACTGAGGTCAAAACCAAGAACTTCTGTTTGAGACTGAGGCCGAACCCTGGCCCTCAGCATTTCCCTTGATAAGTAAAGCAGTTTTAAATGTGAGGACCCTGCACTGTTTTACCTGGTACTGGTATTATGGTTTTCCATATCATTCCCAATGCCATCTTGAACAAATTTGTCTACTGTTTTGTACCTCAGGCTCCTTATTTTAAAATAAGTCTCTGTGGTTGCTATGCTGATTAAATGAATTAATTGATATTATTTTATATTGTGCTCCACAGCAAGTTGTGGAAAATTAATACCCATAGACAAGACCCAGATAGTGCCTCCAGCTCTCACGGTTCAGAGGTGCTGCCTGCCTGGCACGACCTGGTTCTGTGCTTTGAGTATCACTAACCAAGGAGAACACAGATCAGGCTCAGTTCTTGGCTAGAAGCTTGGGAAAAAATATATCTTGTCGAAGCGGTGTTGTGTGTGGAATACTGCGGTCCTACTTCCCTGCTGACCACCCTCTGGGGGTCGCTCTTGCTGCTTCACAGTCGTTGATACTGTGTCTGTTCCATTTTAGGTCAGCAACAGGGCATCGAGTATTTCTCCTATGTCAAATCTTTCACTTCCTTCAGGAGGAACTGCTAGAGAAAAATTTCTGCTTTTAATGGGTTGATATGATCTGACCAAGCAGCTTTGGAAATAACTAATTTCAAGTCAGCAGAGCCATATAATACAACCCAGTCAGAGGAGTCAAATTCACAGTTCCTGGGGTGGCTCAGGACCTGTACAATCTACCTTAGAACCCCGACTCCCATAGCAGGGTGCTAGTGTGCTCAGTAACTAATCAGTGTTTAATATAGCTGTCCTGAGCCTGGAGCCAATGGGTAGCATTCTTTGATGCTAAGGATCATAGATATACTGTGTAATAAAACCAAACGCACTTACATATTTTTATTATTTAGTTAGATAAAAATCCTCAATGGAAACTAAAATTCTCAATTAAGGTTCAGCAAATCGTAAGCAAGCCATTGTGTAAAAGGCAACTTTATGTAACAGGATCCAGCGCCTCAATGGGACTGTGAACCCTGAGGCTCTTCCGCCCTCCTCTGGTATTTCGCAGAACAGCATGAGAAGCTCGTCTCTCACAAGGGAGAAAACTAAGAACGAACGGGTTTTCTGTGTGGATATCACAGAATTATTCGGTCTGATTTTGCAAAGATTCAGTTCAACAACGTACAGTGTTGCTTGCCATCCTCCATGCTAGTGAGTGTTTTACGTGAGAGAAATATCCCTGGTGCATGTGGTCCGGATTTAAAGTTCCTGCAGGGCCCACTTCCAGACCTTGTGAGGCTGCTCTCCAAGGTGCTGGAACGGGCAGAAGCCAGGGGTCCAGGTGCATCCTGCAGGGCAGCCACAGTCAGCGCGCGGGGCAGCGTCTCCAGAGAAGTTGTGGAAAGTGAATGTTCTTTGGCGATGTTTAGAGACCTACTGTGATGAGCAAATCAAGGTTCCCTCTCTCTGCTCCTTACGCTCCTGAGGCCACATGTATGGTGTCGGACTTAGACCTTTTACTTTGGGAAGGGTCGGGAGAGGGGACCCTCTCAAGCAAATATCGCTTTGTAACAAATATTCCTTCCTTCAGTCCACAGATTACCTCCCCAAAGTGAAAATGTGCATCAACTAAAACAAACAAACAAACAACAAGAACAACACCAAAAACCCAATGCAAATTCAATAGAACCTAAGTGCTGTATAATCAAGTTCCAGTAAGATCTATGTATCCATAGAAGTTGTGCCTGGTGGGGTGGGTTGGGCTTAGGGCCCCATCGTATTTTGGTTGCTGCACATCAAAGACACTTGACTCATTTTAAGCTGGTTACCATCATTAAACAGTTGGTCTCCAAGTAATCAAATGTAGATGCATAAGGTAGAAGAGAAAGAGAGAAGCAAAGTAGAAGACAAAGGACAGGAACATCATAACATGAGACAACCAACCCACCACCTCCGGCTTTGAAAATAAAGAGGCTAAAAGGGAAGCCAGGGAACTGTCAGATGTTAAGAGTCACCAGGTCAGGACAGGTAAGGAAGACCACAGGCCTCATTCAGACACCTGTTCACGGTACAGGATCCTGGGAGTGGATTCTTCTAGGTCTTCAGAGAAGGAATGCTCTTGGGTGACCCCTCGTTTTAGCATTTTCAGCCTAGCACAGAGAAAGAAGTGCAGTCCACCCTACTTTAACTTGTAAAATGGTGGCAATGATAAACCACTGTTGTTCTAAACTGCTCGACTGTGATAATTGTTATATAAAAATAGAGAACAAATCCAGTTGGCTCTCCATGATCTTTTATAAGAAGACTGAAACATGACCTTTGTGTCAGCACCACAGGTCCTTAGGCTTGTTCCTTGTTCATGAAAATCAGTACTCACTCCATGTAAGAGTGGGTAGCCAGGAACAGAGACATGATCAGAATATGTATGCTCACTTTCCCCAGTAAATGCAAGGGAGGTGGAACATGAGGATGATGAAGGAGCAATCATTAAAATGTATTATGTGCATGCACAAAAATAAAACCAACGGGAACAGGAAAATGGATGATTTGATCTGAGAGGCCGATCACAACATCAGAGTAGAAATAGGCTGTCTGGTTTTGGTCCACCCCTGATGAAAGCACAGCCTCTCTCTAGGAGCAGACACAGGAGACCTTGGCTCCTCAGGTGGAGAGGGGGCTGCCCGTTTCCAGCCCATCACAGCCCTCCTCTGTCGCCCACACCAACTTCCTTGGGTTCTGGTGTCAGCACTTCACTCTCACTTTTGTCTCGAGATCTCTTTCTACCCCAGAGGTCAGTGAAAGGTGAGAGGGGGGTTCTGGGTTGCTTGTGTTGCCCCCAATCATGGGAGACTGTATTCCTGGGAGGAAGAAGGTTGAGGAGGGCAGTGGTTAAAAATACAGGTGATACTCTGGAGCCAGGAAGTAGGACAATGCTTTGAGACAATAGAGGCACAGGCCCGATTGCAAGTATTGGTTGTTTCACAAAATATCCATGATACACATTTGTTCAATCACTTGAGTGCCACATAAGTGAGATATCAATATCTTGCCCTTTAACAAATATTTATTTTCATTTTTATAATTAGTATATTTTATATTATAGCTTTAGATTTGTACAAAAACTGAGAAATAGTGCAAAGTTCCTTGACTAACCTCAAATCTACCCCATCCTTCCCAGATCTTGCTGTTACCAATAACTTACATCAATGTGGTACAACTGTTAGAATTAATGAAATGACATTAATAGGTTATGATTGGTGACATTTGCATTTCAGGTCTGCCTGGTATGGCATAGTTCTGGAATTAGATGCATCTCCTTTGTAGTGTATCCTCTGCAATAGCTTCTCGGAAGATAAAATATCACAAAGAATCCCCATCTCTATGGTGAGAGCCCTCGGGGTCTCCTGAACTCCACTTCCTTCCTCTCCCTTTCCTTCTCATTCACAACAATCACGAGTCTTTGTGCTCTCTTTATGGCTTTTCCTTCCCCAAAGGCACATTTTCAGAGTGACGCAGCACGTAGCCTTTTCAGACTGGTGTCTTCCACTTTGCAGTGTGCATTTCAGTATCTTTCCTGACTTCTCATTTCTTAACAGTTCATTTTTGTTGCTCAGTAATATTCCATTGCATGGATGAGCTGGTTTGTCTCTTCGCTGGCTCACTTGTTTCTTCACTCATTATTGAGGTCACTGGTTGCTTCTACTTTGAATACTATGATGAATAGAGCTGACAGAAATATTCACAGACCATTTCCTGGGTGGATAATATCTTCATTTATCAGAAATGGGAATGTATTTTTGGTAAGGTAATTTCACAGTATAGTACTCCTTATTTCTCTTTCTCCATCCCTCAGTGCCCCTGAGTGATATAATTATTTGCCTGACAGATATATGTGTATCACAGACCAAGTGTTTATTGACTTTATTTTTGGTGAAGTTAACTTTTGAATTGTCAAGTTCACCAGGTAAACACTCTTCCAGTCATGTCCTAAAACCTGACCTCTTACAAATTATTAAGGTCCTAATTTATAATTAGGACTGCATTCATAATTACTCCTTTGTGAAACTCTCCCCAAACCTGGGAGGGAACAGGAATACTTCCCTGTGGAAGTTCTCAGAGACCCCAACATACAGAGAAAGCTAGGAAAAGCCAAAGGATTCATACAAAGTCAAGCAATTGGCAAGAGCAGAGCCAAATAAAGAACTACATCCAACTTGACTGGCATCGAGTATCTTGCACCATCATTTTCCAATGTGCTTTCAATTTTAGCTTTAGGTTTGCATCATTGCTACTTGGTGGGGGCACATTTCAATATTGAAACGAACTTGGCAAAGTTGAGTAACATAAAGCCCAGCTGATTATGTTTGTTATGCTCACCCCATAAGAAAGTAGCCATCAGTGCAACATCTTCTGCATTCGTGTGACTCTTGTGCTCCTTGAAAAAGGACTTTTGGGTCGGTTGTTTTAACTTCTGAATCTTTAATCAGTGTTCTGAAGATCCGTCCATTTCAGAAAATATCATTTTGCTCACGTTGCCATTGTGGTAAGACTTGCTCCACCTCAGAGCACAGTGTTGCATGGCTGCTGTGTGCCACAGGACTGAGGAGGGCAGTGTGTGGACAGGAGCAGGGCTCACGATGTGGGGTCCACTGACACTGCAGGTGTTTCTCCTCTCCCAGGGTTTCTCCAAGCTTTGCCCATCTGCTATGCTAATCATCTGGAAGAACGCAGGAGGACGCTTTGTTCAACAAGGTTTGCAGCAGGACATTTCCCCTTTACAAAATGATCTCACAGTCTGTCAAAAACAATTTGCGTAAACATTGCTTTATGGTAAAATTACCACATCTCTTAGTGGTGCCATATATTTTCATCTGTTGGCAAAAGAGAAATGAATTGAAGCTCTCATTTTATAAAATGTACCATGAGAGAGTTTGACCTTGATTGCAGACGGTCCTGTCCTTAGACTATCCCTTTTGGGGCCACTTTGGACTGGGAAAGTTATGGAACGTTGGGTAGAAAGTCTGTGTTGCCAGAAGAGGCTGAAAGCAGCCGCACTGGGGATCTGGACACTGGCCACTTTTGTAACTGAGAGGTCAGAAGCGAGAATCCATAGTCACTCTCCATACTGTTCCCTCCCTGAGCCAACTGCAAATTAATTGATAGAAGCTATTGGACTCTTGTACGGTAATTTACTGCCTGCCAAGCTCACTGTCCATGTTCTAAAACTAGCATCCAGGGGCTGGTTTAATAAAGTCTGGTATCAATTCTCTTTCAAGTTAATTCATTTAGCTCAGATCTGTACCAAGCAATGGAGTTTTGACACTTGTACAAAGTATTCTTCCTTTTTAAGTAAAAATCATCTGTGGACTCCTAGAGAGATTCTCAAATGAGAGCTCCAGACAGAAGCAGGTACAAGGCAGAGCGGAATGACTGAGGACTTAGACTCATATCTGTTTTTCATCCTTTGCTGGCATACTTAGTGTCAGCATGGAGTACATGGTAAATGTCATTGGCATCAGGTATTTTGGAGTGATGCCGATGGTGCGTGACGCTCTATGTTCTTTGAAGTTGCTGAAGCAATTTCATTCCTCAGACAGAGACTGGTATGTGTGGTCTGCCCTGAGGAAAGGCAGCAGCCTGCCTTGTATCTCCTTCACTCCAGTGCAGCCTGGGGAGGGCAGAAGCTGACAAACACCCCTGAACACATCCACTGCCTAATGCAAGGACTCTGACAAGTTACTTCACATATCCCTAGGGACTTTGTAGAGGATGTTAGAGGAAGAGGCTTGAGACGGGGACTCGTTCCCAAGTGTCAGCTTGGCCCCAGTGTAGACACGAAGTTCTTTGTAGGAGAAGCTAGGAGCTAGATGGGGGAGAAGGGTGAGCTGAGCTGGAAGTTGTATGCGAGCCTGGGGTTCACAGAGTGAAGACACAAACAGCATTAAGCCACAAAATTGTAGGCATTGATTGGTTGGATTTCATGGGAAAGTAGATTAAATAACCTCATTCTCTCATGGGATATTTTGCTGAGTTTGTGATGTGTTAGCATGAGTTACAAGCTATTTGTTTTAGGTGTTGATATACAATTGTCTTATTTAAATGTATTCTTGAAAATGATGTTTAATCTGAAAACAAAAGAGAGAAAGAAAGAAAGAAAGAAAGAAAAAGAAAGAAAAAGCCTTTTGCAAATAGGAACACTATGGTCCCAGTAAATCTATCCTTTAATCCCCACTGCCACCTACTGGCACAATTTGAAATTCAAAGAGAAGCTGGCGGTCACTAAGAACTGGAAGCTTAGGGCTTGTCACTAAAATCTGTTTTAGCAATTTTGACACTGATTGCATACCAGGTTTATTACAAATTGTGTTTTTCTTCAAATGTTTGCTCAGTCTCTTTGAAATATCATGTGAGCTATTCTGTAACATGCTTTAAAAATCCCTGTAAGTTCTTTCAACTTTCAACCCCCAAAAGGAAATTGCTTTCATTGATAGTATGAGAGGATCCGTGGAGAAAATGGAAACACACGAGTTAAGGTGCTCGGCTGGACTGGCCCTCGTAGCCCTCAGGCAGTGTGCCACTCTGACTCCTGTCAGTCTCCCAGTGAGTGCAGAGGGCCCTGCACAAACAAGGACTTGGGGACAATAAAGCCAGGGCTGACCTGTGGCTGTCACCAAGTGGCCCCAGGACTGAACAAGTGACTGAATCTGGCTG
This sequence comes from Petromus typicus, assembly GCA_004026965.1. Lineage (NCBI taxonomy): Eukaryota > Metazoa > Chordata > Mammalia > Rodentia > Petromuridae > Petromus > Petromus typicus. Next base: position 4,377 of record PVIR01039067.1, on the reverse strand, counting down.
TGTGCAAACTTCTCCTCTCAAGGAAAAACCACTTTGTTCTAGTAAGAAGTTTCAGAGACTTTTATAATTCCTTAAATGGTGTTGTTGAAAAGACAGGTTTTACTGTAATTGAGGGAAGGTGAAAGCAACAGGTCCAGAGAGTGTGGATGTTAAAAAGTGGCCTCGGGGTCACAGGTCCCAAGTGCAGGGTACGCTATGCCCTGGGACACGTGGGGAGGTGGTAGTGAGTCAGGGGTGAATGTTTGAGCTGGATTCCTTTCTTTGGTTTCCTGGGGAGGAACAGTCAAGTGGGTATTAGCAGGTTCAGGCCTGGCCATTGGAAGGACTCTGACAGGCTCTGGGGAGCCGAGATGATCCCAGGTGTCTGATTCCTGACCCAGAGCTGGTTAGGGGTGGGGTGCTTGACTGCACTGTGGGGGGTTGGGGTAATGGCCTTGGACTCTCTGTCAACTGCTTTACACATGCATGACATCTCCTGGGATAGTCCTTTCCCTGAGCAGCAAGTGCTGAGTGCTTAGTCCTGGGAAGGGAGGGATCTGTGGAGCAGTGAGGCCCTGGCTGGTCTCGAAATGCAAACTCCCGGCTGGTCCAGGGCATATCCCACACAGATGCAGACTGAGTTGTGTCTGTCATGCTGAGATCCTGCAACAGACACAGATGTAAGGGGACGTGATAAATGCTGGTGTAGAGGTGCCGGTGATTATTGAGGGAACAGAGCTAAGAGAGCAGGAGGCTAAGAACAGGAAGATAACACAGGACCTGGTCGCTAGAGGGTGACTTAGCCCAAAGAGTAAAGGTAAGGTGAAGGACAGGAGGGCAGTGCTGGAGAGAGGAAGAGATGTCCAGTGGCAGGGCTGGGACTACAGATGCACTTAATGCAAACTATGGTTTGAAATTCTTCATGCTTCAAGAAGAGATTTACAATTACAGTAATGCTATCACAGATCCCAGTAGAACAACATGGAGAGCAGTAGATCTCATCTGCACAACACGTACTCTAATAAGTGAGGTGCTGAGGAAGCACTGCACTTGCATGCTCTTTGCACCCTCAGAAGTAGCTGAATAAACAAGATGCTGGGCCTTCTCTTCATGAGGAGGAAGCAGCTCTCCCTGAACAGAGGTAGTTACTTCCACTAGTGACAACTGGAGTCAGGAGCTAAACCTAAATAAGTCTGATTTCATGGTGCAAAGTTGTGTTAAAACGTGACCTGTGAGCCATTAGTGTGCAAGTTTATTGAGATGTAAATCCTTACATTAGCAAGTGTTGTAAAGAAGCAAGTTCGGACAGGCATTCGAATGCTCACTAAATATTAAGCACGGTACAATTTAGGAGCTGTCAAGCTGAACTCTCTGAGGTGGTATGTTTGTTGGGCAAGAGAGAAGTGAGAAGCTAGAAAGAACAGAAGAAAAAGTAGGAAGGTTTGCATAATTTTCAAGGAAGTGGGCATTTTCTTTCAAGTGAAAATATTCACTTGAAGTGGAAGTTTCAAGGAAAAGAGTTTAAGTTCATTTCAAAGCTTTATTTTTTGTTATTACAAAACATGTCATCCATGGCATTGTATAAATATGACTTCATGCCATTTTACATAACATAGGCACAGAGATACATAGAGTTCACTATCTGTACACACATAATGATAACCAGTTGGTCCATATTACTCTAGTTTTTACATCTAGATAGTGAACTACATTACCTGGAAGCAATCATAGATTCATCTCTAATTTTATCTTTTCTACAGGTTACAAGGCAGAGCTTGAGTCAAAAAGCTTTTCCTAGAACTCAGAATGCAGTATACGAAGTCTGTGGGTCACATGATTTCATCACAATGGCTCAGCTCTGCTGGGGAGACGCAAAGCCAGCCCCAGGCACAGCTGAGCTCCAATAAAACTTTACTTGCTAAAATTAATGACTGGTCCAATTTGGCCTTGGTGACATCGTTTGCCAGCTTCTGCTCCAGAGGGTTGTTTAGAAGAGATAAATTTGAGGCAGAAGGTGTGAAATTATACCAATCTTGGGGAAAAGGAGGAAGGTTTGGACTGGAGCCTGGGGCGCACTTGTGGATAGGAAGAAACATTCTTAAACTATTTATGAGAAGGAACAAGAAAATTAGAGGCAGGGAAATAAAATAAAGAATTCAGAGTGCCTCCAAATTTCTGAACATAAGATCCTGGGTGGAGTGACTATGGTGAAATGGTGTGGAATGGGTGAAGAAGGACAAACTATTAGAATGTGCATGTGTCACTCCTTGTACAAGATGTATGTATCCAGTATAATGATGACAAGTGTTCTATCTGGAGTTCCTTTTTTGGAAGAACCTACTTTTTGCTGGATAAAATATTTTCAAAGGTCATTGGGCATAAAATTGAGAGGTCAAATCACAAAACATAATGATGCCTATCAAGAACCGATTGATGATTTTTAAGCGACAATGTTTAGTACAGAATTAGAGCATGAAGAATGAAAGAAAAAAATAACACAAATGAGAAGAAAAACTCTAAAAGGAATTTCTAATATTTTACAGTTTCTCCCCACCTGGTCCTCAGTCTTGTGAAGGCTGCCGTGACCTGAGGCAGACTGCCCCTCTCGGTGCACAGGTCCAGCCCCCTGGCCACATCTTCACCCACACACCGGAGATGCCCGGCGAGCACAGCCAGGGGCCGGCAAGTGCAGCCACTGCCTTAGTCGTCCTTCCCAACCCAAGCTTAGTAGTCTTCACTGTAGCTCCTGGAAGCTCCACCAAGGGAATCCCACATTTTTTTTAATTACAAGAAGTCATTCTACTGGTTATAGTGACTGTATTTTTCCAAATAAGAATCCTCCCTATTCTGAGAACTGATTTATTCATGTCAGCTTCGTGGTACTGTCTAAATTCACAACTCTTAAATTATATAGTATGTTTTGACATTAAACTTATTTTTACTGTATTAGTAACACAGCTTTTAGTTGTTTATTTAGAGGACAACAGTCAAAAAAGACCAAATAAAATTAAAAATAATTAATGGATTTAATAGCAGTTTAGCTACTTTTAGAATCTACTATCTCTGCTCTCACTTTATTCTTCAATACCTTATTGTTTTCCCTCCATCAAATGATTCTTGAGAATGTATAACTCTAGGAAGTTCCAAACTTTTCTTTACTCTTAATACAGGGATGATAAATACGAGGAAAATTAGCAGGATTTATACCTGGTTTCTCTTTTCTGAAGTGATCTTCAGAAACACAATTTATTAATCTTACACTGAGCCTGAAACTCTTCACCACCTTTCTCCCTGTGTTCCAAAGATATGTAGTGAACATTGTTAATGACTTTTCCTGGAACCCATATTTACTCACCCATATTTACTCAAAACCATTTACTCAAAAAACCATTTTAACTCTACCCCTATTGATGAAGTTAGAGGAATTTGCTCTGACATTTCCATCTGTGCATGTACTATGCAGTATCACGCCCACCTGTGGCTGGGGGCCCAGCTACTTGGGAGGCTGACATGAGAGATTCAGAGTCCAGGAGCTGGAGTCCAGGCAAGACAGCAAGACCTGGTCTCAAAAAAGTGCAAACACGTGTGCCAGCCGTGGGGTGTGCGGCCAGCAGAGCTCTCTCACACCCCTTTTTCATTCATTACTTATTTGGTATTTATCTTACTTTACATGGGGATTCTCAGAAGGTATACAAGCTTGAACTAACAGTCTAACTCTATTCTTCATAACAACCAAAGAAAGCCTCAGATAATCAATGTTCTAGAATAACTTATTTTTAAATTTTTTGAGACAGGGTCTTGCTTTGTGGTTCAGGCTGGCCCTGAGCTCAGCCTCCAACTCACATCACAGCAATCCTCCTGCCTCTGCCTCCCGAGTGCTGGGATTACAGACGTGAGCCACCATGCCCGGCACTGTGGTATGTGGTACTGATTGCTGCTGGGGTGAGTCTCCACTCCCAGTATTGTATGTGGTTACTGGGGATCAAACCCAGGGCCTTGCGCTTGCAAGACAGGCGCAGGAACCACTGAGCTAACTCCCTGGCCCCTAGAATAACTTTTAAAGAAAAATTCCTTATTCTAGAGGAACAACCATCTGAAAAAAATGTATAAAATCAAATAAGATAGAATTATTGGAGTGGACAACTACTAATGAAAGCTTTTGAGCCAATCTTTTAAAAACTTGTGTTTGGCTGTTATATAAAATGTGGTTGGTTGAGAGAAAATTACTATAAATAATTTCTAGGTAATTTAATTTTACTTACAGAGAAAACATATAAATATGCCTTTATGTACCAGTCATTTAGCTTAAGTACTTTATCTCTAGAAGTGTAATTCAGTGGTAGAGTGCTTCCTCAGCATATGTGAGTGTCTATAACTCTAGCACCACAAAAAAACAAA
>PVIR01039066.1:0-14153 GCA_004026965.1 Petromus typicus | reverse complement strand
TTTTTTTTAATCTTTATTGGTACATTACATATATGCATCATGATTGCACTCCATAATGGGGACTTGTACCAGTATTAGACACAACTTAATTCTCACTTTTTTCCCATAGCCCTACCCACCCTACCACCCCCCTATATACATAAAATTTGTTTCCTTTCTTTTTTGTTATAATATCATTATTTTTCCCCCTTCACCCTATTTTACTTTGAGTATTTTCTATTTCACAATATATAACATACAATTCTAGGACTCTTATTTCTTTAAATTTATTACCCCTATTTCACTAATGAGAATACCGATAGAAATGATATTCACAAATTTCTTCTGCTAGTAACTGACTTTCACCTAACTTGAGGTAATGTTAGATTTGCTTAGTGTGGTGAAGAGCAGCCCTTCTTAGTCTTCCCGGACTATGAGCTTACAGGGTTCCTCCTTCCGATCCCACATTTGCTCTTCACACTTCTTCATGCTTCCTCATCGTTCTGCAGGTTCCTCTGCTCTTCTCTCATGTGAAAAGCCTGTGCCCATATGTTTTTAAAGAAACCACCATATCTGTAGACATTCCCCTGTCTCTTCTAAGTACAGGTATGTGTTCTTTCCTGTAAGCAGTGTTTTCATGCATGTTCAGATTGTGGATCCCACAGAAGTACTATGTTTACTCTGAGAAGTTCTGCGGCAGTTCACCATCCTGTTTGCTGTGGTAGATGCTTACTTCACACTCAAACATAAATGCTATGTCACATTAACTTAATATATTTAATAACTTTTATTTTTGATAGAGCAGTTAGATAACTTTGATAAAATCTTTATAGAGTGGGTACTTACCACATTAAATTTACAATTATTTTTAACATGATTTATATGTCCACCTTTTCCTCAATTAGCTGCTAAATGTTAGTATAAAACAAATGACTATGCTCTAATTTTCAACTGCGTCATGTGTCTGTATATACCTTATTTTTGCTCAAAAATACTGATTATAAGTAATTAATAAAAGTAATGGGATAGGGATAGAATTAAGGTGCTAAGAAAATAAATTCAGGAATATGAATATTCTTCAGATTTAAAGACAATTTGAGGAAATTTGCATCAAAAGGAAACACCATTATTTTATAAAATCTGTAGTTAAAACCTAGTATTGAGGTCCTTAATTTATTATAATAAAGGTATGAAAATCTCTTAGATCTGTGGATGGCATAAAGTCATGTAATGTATAATGTATATATTGCAGAGCAAAACAAAAGATAAAGATTGTTTTAATACTAACAACACTCAACGTTTCTATGTTTGTTTTAGTTCTTCACTATTAACACAAAGTGCCGGAAGTACTTACAAACAGAAAAGGGTTTTTTTAACCTAGGGATGTAGACCACGATTGAGTAATTCCATTTCCTTGTCCTCTGGTGAGGTCCTCACAGGGAGTGGAAAAAGCGTGCATAGAAAAGCAAACCTACTGAGCACAAGCCAGGAAGCGAGCTTGAGAGACCCAGATTCCACAGTTGACTTCAGATTTGTTCCCAAAGACTAAGTCTTCCCGCTAGACCCTAATCCTCAAGATTGCACCACCTGTATCTGTACTGTCTTGCGAGACAAACCTTTAACTCATGGCCAGTGGGGACATTTAGGTAGCATGCTGCCCCTGACCTCCTTCTTACAAGACAAACAACATTGAGTCCATTCCTAAGAGTCCTCAAAGTCTTAATATTTTGGTATTGCTCAGAAGTTGGAATCCAACATCTCTTCAGAAACTCAGAACAAAATCAGCTGTAAACTCTGGTGAAAATAACAAAAAAATGGACTTTGAACATGCAATGGTGGGACAGGCAGGGGAGCACAGAAGGGTGAAATGAGCCCAAAGCAAGAGAAATCTGAGCAAGTCACACCTATCCAATTGTAAAGATCTTTTTCAAGCTCAGGGACACATTATGGCAGAAAATTAGCTTCCAAGGCATGGGTGGCTGCACCCCTCAGCCCTACTGCCCGCATTCCATATGGACACTCTTCTCAGATGACTATATTTTTCAAACATTTTTTATTGGTGCATTTTAGATACACATAATGATAATGCTCATCATGGAGGATTCGTACCCATGCATTTGTGTACAAACTGGGTTCCCCATTTCCCTCTCTCTAGAAGACTGTTGCATGTCATTGGGACCTAGACATTCCTTGGGTTCTACTGGAGCTTGCCTTCAGTTGCATAGGTCCTCACAGCATTGTGTTGGGGACAGCATGTAGAGAATCAATCTCTGCTGGGCACTACCTGGCCTTCTAGGTTTTCCTCTGAACTATTTATAGACGTGGCAAAGACTGGGTAACTCTTGAGTTCTGCCTGACTGCAGAAGAGCATCTTATGGACGGTGCCAAGATCAGCCTCCAGAGTGAGCTGTACAAAGATTGTCAGAACCACAACTGCAGCTAAGAAGCTTGTTCACTGAATACAAAGAAACAAATGCTCTGTAATGGGTGCGTGCCATGCAGATTACTCCAGTTTTTTCTTCGGACAACTTCCTCCCTGGAAATTCAGGACATAAATAAGGATTTCTACACCTCTTTGCTTATGATGGATGAGGAGGCCTTGTAGATTTGAAGATGGTTCTGAGAAATTCTTGTGGTTATATGCAAAATCTTATTTTTATTTTATTTTACTACATCTCTGTGGTTATGTGCAAATTTTTATTTTTTTAAACTCGGTTATAATTTCCTTGGGCTTACTTCTATAAATTTTAATTTTCTGAACAGTCTGCAAATTTTTCAAGTATTTTAGCTCTATTCCTTTTCTTCTGATTTCTATTGTAAATTTAGCTAAAAGTGGCCAAAACCATAAATACCACAGGCCAACTACTTTGCTTCATAGGAGTTTCTTCAACTAACAGGCTAGTTACCAACTTTAAATTCCATTTCACGTGTAGTTTCAGAGAATGGACTAAATTTCTTCAAATACTCTTTTCTAGTGACTATGCATGATAGCTCTGTCTCAAACTTCATTACTTCATCAGCATAGTTTTTATGGTCTACACTTTTGTTATCTTTCTAGTCTTCTGAGACCACAACAGAATCATCCATTAAGTTCTTCTTACAATACTGTAGGTTTTCTCTACTTTGATTCTCCAAACTTTCCCAACTTCATCTTTAAATCAATTCCAAAGATTCCTCCATGTCATCAGGTGTACCTGTGGGAGTCAATGACCTCTGTTCTCACTGTGAATTTTCTGTATTGGTTAGCTTTATATTACTATGAAAAAAATATTACTTTATATTACCATTAAAAAAAAAAAAACCTGAGAGGGGCCAGGGATATATCTCAGTGGTTCCGGTGCCTGTCTTGCAAGCGCAAGGGCCCGGATTCAATCCCCAGTAACCATATAATAATACTGGGCGTGGAGACTCACCCCAGCAGCAACCAGTACCACATACCACAGTGCCGGGCATGGTGGCTCACGCCTGTAATCCCAGCACTCGCGAGGCAGAGGCAGGAGGATTGCTGTGATGTGAATTGGAGGCTGAGCTCAGGGCCAGCCTGAACCACAAAGAGAGACCCTGTCACAAAAAAAAACCTTAAAAAAAAAAAAACACCCACATCCTGAGATATTAGTTCACAAGTGAAAAAAGAGCTTGGTTTCAGCCCATAATCAGGTGCTCCATTGCTTTGGGCTTCTAGTAGTGGTACTACATATCAACAATGGCAATAGCACGAATGGGAAAAACAGCTCTTTCAAGAGCAACCCTTCAAGGTGTGAGGACCTTCTATGAGGCTTTATTTCTAAAGATTCCACAATTTTCTAATGCGGATACCTCATGGACCAAGCCTACATCATAAAGACCTCAGGGAAAATTCATCCAAACTGTTATAGGAACATAGCTGACATTTTCCTTCTTCACTTGCAAAGATAATTTTAGCGAGGAATTTCACTTTCATTGTCATATCATCTCATTTTGTTGGGAGGTTGTCAGCGGTCTACCATTTGCCAAACACACCATTATGGAATGCTGTAGTGCTGTTGTATCAACTTACGCACAACACTCCCTCCACACCAGCGAACATTACCTGAGAATCATATTTGGAAAGAAAAAACAGCTTATGACTTTAATACCTCTTAAGTGTAATGTGTAATATTAATGAATATTTCAGAAAACACACACACACACACACACACACACATCACTGAATTGTTGTTGAACAACAAGCCTCTCACCATCCTACAGTAAACAAGTGGGGAAGGAAAGTGTCCATTGCTATTGTCAGTAAGCTCAGCAATAAGGAACACATCATTGAAAGTTGTGTATCATGAGAGCTTGATTTTCTGCCCCAAATATAATTAGTACAACTTCAAAAAGATGAGATGTTTCCTAGGTAGCATTACTAGATTACATATTTATGGTTCCAAGTAAAATTTATAAAGATACAAGGTGTTTTTGTGTACCTCCTGCTTATAATTAAACTGAAAATTTACACCTGAATATGAGATTCTTGTATGTCATGTCAAATAGTGAAATAAGAGTACTCTTCTTAACAGGATTGTTCAAAGCGGGCTTCTAATACTATCATGCATATTACATTCTGGAAAGGATAGTACTCAGCTTACATGGAAAGCAATTTAAGCCTGATTACTGCAGAAATGGCATATATAAACTAATTTCAAAAGCCAAATATCACTTTCAATATAACAGCTGAACAAGAAAACTCTGGGCTTTTAATTATGATGCATATAGTGTTCAAAAATATGCTTAAACTTATGCAGAGGTTTTCTAAGTACAGAAACAAATCTGTAAAAAAAATTAAAAACAAATCTGAACTTTTTTTTTTACCTAAATGGATTTAATTTAAATCAGTACATCTGTTTAATACGCAAAGTTATAGTGGTTGCTTAATTTTCTGAAGCTGTTCATAATCAGGCTTACTTAATAAACACACTGTAACATTTTGTCTAATTTCAGGCACAGATTGGATGGCTGTACTCATGCCATAGAAATACTAACTTCAAAATATCAATTAGTGTTACACAGGCATGCTTTTAGACTATCATATTTTGGTCTAAGCATCTGAAAGTCTCGGAACTTTATACCTCATAAACCAAAGCTATGGATTCCACTGCACTTCAGTAAAGTCAGAAACTAGAACTCTGTGCTCATCATTGTGTTTCAAAATGAGAAGCCATTGCCCACTTGAGCTGTCTTCTTTGGCTGTGGATTTCCTGTAGAATTTACTAGTGGACATTGTGAGGGAAAGCAGCCAGTCTTTGTGAAGCTGCAACACCCTTTCTTTCTCCCTTTCCTACTGCATTTTCTCTAGTAAATGGCAGTTAATACAACATAACTTAATTTTTTTATTTATGTATAATTGTTCATGCTGACCTGTTTGAAAAAGAGTATATGAAAATCAAGCTAAAAATTCTTCCCTGATAGTTGACAAATGCTAAACAATCCAGAGGAAAGACTGACAAAATTCCATCGAATCTCCCAAAACTTTCATTTAAACTCAGTCATCTTGAAAAGTTCTGTGGAGAAAAGTGCATTTTACCTGATGGTCTTAGATAGAACAACTGGGATTTGGATGGGCAAAATTTTGAAGAAAAGATTCACAAAGGTATGAGCACAAGTAGTGGATTTGATTTGGCTTACCTGTAGGATGACTAAAGTGAGGTGTAATTCCCAGAAATTATTAGGAACAGATTGTGAAGGTCTTTGAGTGTCCAGCTGGGTGTCAACTTATGCCACAAAGAACTGGGAGACACTGGAGCTTTTTAAATAGTAGAGCAAGGCGATAAATATGTTAGGGAGTAGATAATGAGCTGCTCCATTTTCTAATTTGGAATGTTTGATCTTTTTTCTTACCTCTGAACTCCAAGTTGTCATAACATTTCCTTCAGTTATCTTTTCTATCTCAAACCTAGGGAAAAATAGGAGGAAAAGGCTTTTGTATTTCTGGGTAAATAGGTTCTAGATATAGTATTTTCCATCATCTGTTATAACTACATATTTTAATCAATTAGCATTCCCAATACATACACACTTTGAAAATATAACTCCTTAGTGATACTGGTCTAACAAGAAAATTCTACTGCTAGCAGCTGAGTAGTCATTTCCATAAATATTTAAAAAGTTCTACTTGCTTAAAATACATTTTTTATTCACCTGTAGCAACCCAAACAAAAAGTTCACTTAAAATGATATTTTTGCTGAAAAACTATTTTAGCAGTTGGGATCTAACCAAATAAAATATTTATTTTTGAAATTGCATATCACTTCAGACTTTTTCTTAGGGTTTAGAGACCTCATAGGTACAAGCCAGACTTCAATAATGACATGTTTTTGATGTCGCTTCCTAATATATATGTAAAATGTACTACTGAATTCAGTTTTTTAAAAAATCTAAAAGTCAAAAAATATAATTATTTTCCCTTAAAAGTGTTTAAAAATCAACCTATAGGGCTGGGGACTTAGCTTAGTGGTTCTGGTACCTGCTTGGGAGGGAAGAGCAAAATCCTGAGTTCAGTCTCTGGTAATCACATGCAACAATGCTGAATGTGGTGACTCACACCTGTAATCCTAGCTTTTGGGAGGCAGAGGCAGGAGGATTGCTGTGAGTTCGACTGGTCTGGGCTACACAGTGAGTTTCAGGCCAGCCTGAACTACAAAGCAAAACCCTGCCTAAAAAAAAAAAAAAAAAAAATCAGCCTATAACCTCTTTTGTCTCTCCCGTCACCACCTTCTCTGGACTGTATAGAAAGATAATTTTGAACAATAAAGGGAGTACTCTTTAGGAAAGTATTTAACTGAGATTGATATATTGGTATAAATATTGTACCTTTTATATTTCCACCAGCAGTGGAGAAAGTACAACTACTGTGGAGATCAGTATGGAAGTTCCTAAAAAAAAAAAACTGGGATTAGAGGTTTCATTTGACCCTGCAATTTTCCTGCTAGATGTATTAATGAAGAAATTAAAAGTGTCATGTCACAGGAACGTGTGCGCAACTCTGTCTGTAGCAGCATGGTTTGTAATAGCTAAATCTTGGAAACAGCGCAAATGACCATCACCAGAGACTGAATGAAGATTTTTTTTTAATAAAATGGAATATTACTCAGTAATAAAGAATGATAAATTAGAGACATATATAACTAAATAGTTGCACCTTGAGGCCATACTTGTAAGTGAAGTAATAGGACGCAGATGTGTAAATACTATAACTATATCGTTTCTCTAGCATGAAAAACTGAATATATAAATGAGGTCCAGCATGTATGATAGATATTGTGAAATAGTAAGAAAATTAGGGAAAGGGGAACTACAGAGTAGGGGAAAGTAAAGAAAGAAAAAAAATGATGGCTAAAAGAAAAAATAGAAACAAAACTTAAGTATATAGGTAATGGGGTTGAAATGAAGGCAGGACAATAGGAAAAAAGAAGAATCCAGATATATCATGTATAGGTACAAATTCTCAGTGGTAAATGTGATCATTATACATTCCTAAACTGTACTTATATATGAAACTTTATTTAAAAAGGGATTTATGGGCCGGGGATATAGCTCAGTGGTTCTGGCACCTGTCTTGCAAGCGCAAGGGCCCAGGTTTGATGTCGGGCGTGGTGGCTCATGCCTGTAATTCCAGCACTCGGGAGGCAGAGGCAGGAGGATTACTGTGATGTGAGTTGGAGGCTGAGCTCAGGGCCAGCCTGAACTACAAAAGCGAGACCCTGTCTAAAAAAAAAAAAAAAAAGGAGCGGGGGATTTATACCTTTGCAATGAAAAGTTAAAGCTCTTTTCAGGAGAAATGTGACCTACACACCTTAAGGTGTTCATTTATCTATCTTTTTCTTGAGCCAAATTAATCATTCAGTAAACAAAGTAATTTTTTTGTCAAGATGATCAAATTTAGACACTGACTAAACTACACTAACACATTTAACAGATGATTCTCAGCTATGTGTTACCATTGTGGATGATAGTAGGTGTTGGAGCTGGAAAGTTAAGTAGAATCCTTTTCCTCAAGAAGCTAAACTTTTGCAGAGGCAATAGTAAGAGAAAGGCCCACGGAGGAGTGTGCATTTTTGTACATCATTTCAAGCTCATTTTCTGAAATATCTATTGAACATATTTTGAATATCTTATGCGTGTGAGGTACTCAGTTTGTTCAGCTCTTGGAAAAGATCTTTAAGTCTCTAAATTTCTTTCCAAAGTTTGTAAACATTCTATTCCTTCTATCCTTACCTTCCATGCTGAGGCTTCCTACATAACTAACACGCACTCTACCACTGATCTAGAATCCCGACACCCTTTCAAAAGTTTTACACTAACAGCTTTCATTTAATGGACACTATGTACAAAGCCGTTAGGAGAAATTGATATGTACTATTTATTTTCAGAATTAAGTGAAATTAATGTTTTCAGAGATGAAATCTGAGACAAAGAACTTTATCACATACTCAAGTTCCCAGTTTTCAGCCACAGAATCATACTTTGATACAACCTGATTAAATTGGCTTAGATTTAATATTAAAAAAAACTATACCCTGTAAACATAATGGAGATAGACACCATTAATTGTGCTATCAGTATGGAATCATACAATCCATAGGAACTGTCTCTCTGTGGATTTGATTTGGGAGCATATTTAGCATTCACATGCCCACCTTGACATAAACACAATTGTAGTTGGTCACATTGGTATTTATTGTACTGATTGATCTGCTTTGTTGAGGAACTAGCAGATTGGTTTTCCATTAACTGATTCATTCTTGCATCCACATGATAGAAATAAGACACCTTGAGTAACACTGAGAAAATATTGTAAAATACACATAAACTGTACTCATTCATCTAATGATTGGAAAAGATACTGATGCCCAAGGGAACCAATATACCATGTTGCAGGTAAAAGAGATTGTTAAATAATTCTGTCAGAAGCTAAGGAAAGAGAAAGGTAAGTCTGGTAGCAATTTCAGGGCAATCCTTTTAAAATGAAGATACTGGAATGAAACTTGAAGACTGAGGTCAACTGAGTCAAGGAGAGAAGAGAAAAGTTAGCATCCTGTTGGAAATAAACTGAAACAGCAGAAAAGAATAAGACCTGTGCCAGATGCCTGGAGTATAGTTCCAGAGAGGAGTGAGGAGAGGGAAATGACAAAGGAAGTCACAGCCAAATATGGAGTGAGCTATATTTCATCCTCCAAGATATATTGCAAGTATCAAGTTGAGAGGCAGTATCTAGATGTCCCCGCAGAGCCTCATGTAGTCATCCCGGAGGCTTTTGGAAGGTGGTTGGACCTCAGGTGTGTGCAATGGGGTCAAGGACGTGATGCTAGGATTGATTTATGGTGCAGTGGGTGCGATTCCAGGAGCAACCCCTGGGTGTGAGTGTTACCCGCCCCAGAGTGGACGCCCTGAATAAAATACAAGGAACGGAAAGAACACTCTCCGTGTTGCTTATCCTTTGTTGCTTTGCTGCCTTCTGCCTACCCTGCCACACAGACTGTTTCTCCCCTGTGCTCTCCCTCTGCCATGCTGTCCAGTTTTGGCGCCATCTGTGGGCTGAATTCCATAGCTGGCTACAAACTGTGACACCCCTTCACCCCCAAAAAAAATCCTTTCTCCTTTAACTTTGGCTATCGGGGATTTTTGTCTCAGTAGCACGAAAAGAAACTAAGATTGGCAGCATTGTGGGCTTTCAATATCAAACTACCAGTCCGTGCTGAGCTTAAGCAACGTCAGAAGCATGAGTCCCCATTTCTTCAAGAGAAAAGCGTGGTTACACAAACATTCTCAACACCCTGCTTCCTCACACACAGAAGTCATAAGCCCTGGCTTCTAACCATCTATCTGTTCTGCGTCCCCAATCAGGTTTTCTCTCTCACTCTGTCATCTCTTGCCCTCATTTAGACCTTGTTCCACTGAATACTTTCTCTGTCACCATTTCATTCTTATCTTTGGTCGCACACAAACCTGGACTCCGCTCGAGTGAAATGAAACAGAACAACAAAGCAAAAATCCTCCTTTTGATGTCAATGCCTCTGTAATCTTTGTCCTTTTAGTCTCATCATCAAAGCCTGACTTTCTCAGAATTCCAGAGAAACTCGTTTTTTTTCCTCCCATGTTCTATCACCCCACTGTGAACTGTGCTGTCCTGATCACTCCAGGAAAGTATTGAACAATTAACTGTGATCTCCAGTGAGGATTTCTCAGTCACATTCTTACATAGGTGTTCTGAGCACTTCATGGGACTTTTCTCGTTTCCATAATGTAGTTCTCCATAGTTTTCCTTCTGTCACTGTTTCCGGTACTAATTCTCCCCTACAGTGACTGTCTACATGGGCTCACACCAACACAAAGACTATCTGGCTGACACAGGAGCATCCTGGCAAATCCATAATTGCTGGTTAGGGGAGAAGCTGGATCTGTAGAATTTGTGAATTTCAGTGGTGTAATTATTCCCACCAAGACCTATTTCAAATTTCCACAGTGAGGTGAACCAGCTTGCAAGATTTCTACAAATTCAGCAGTTGCTCATGTCAGTAAGACTCATCACCAGGAAAAAAACGACTGGATCACAAACTTTTTAAGCTATACATCAGGGGAAATTAGACTAAAGTTAAGATTAACTCTGTATGTAGAGACATTCCAAGCACTAAAGTGACATTAACTGTCCAAGTCTCCACTTAACCAGTCCAGCTCTCTGAAACATTCTGAAATAAAACTGCATCCATTACCATCTCCATGGGAGGAATTCACCTCATAGAGAGAAACCATCATCAACCCTCATAGTAGAAATAATTTTACTCAAACAAGCTTCCCAAATCAGAAAAGATATTCAAAAATGATTTACATGTGTATAAAAATCCAAAGCCATCCTAGAGTTAGTCAGGAGACAAGTGGCTGTCTTCTATGTCTCTCTGAGTTTATCACTAATATTATTTTAGCAGTATACCTATAAAATTACTAATATACCTGAATATTCTGTCATAGTTATCTTTATATGCAAAGCTTCACTTTCTTCTTATTTAAACTGATCTATCTAGGGTAATAAATATCCTGTTCTACTTCCTACACATGCTTCTGGAGCCAGTTATCATGGTTCATGTTTAGACAAAGATATGAGGATTACATATGTTGATAATACAATTATTATACACTTTTCTTCTTGAATTTTGGACCCTTACTCTAGAAGTGGCTCCAAAGATTATGGTTTCACATAGTTCTCATTAGGCATGCCAGCTATCTAGAAAGAAAATGTCCAGCATCTCTAGTGTTGTCTAGAAGAGAAACAAAAGAAAATCAGCATATTTAGAAAATGCTGCAGAATTATAATCTGCAGGGGAATAATCAGCAGGGGAAGCAACAAAAAAATCTAACATATCTTTTAGTGCATTTATTTATTTATAAAATAATTATAAATATTTTAGATACTAAAAATTTTAGAAAACTGAAGTGCTTCTCTTCTCCAACATTAGAGATTTTGTCTTATATTTGTTCTTTTAGACTGTTTTATATATAAACAGAAGTAAATATATCCACACAATATTCCTAATTCAGATGGATTCAACAAAGTGTTGCTTACTCTAATGCTAATCTTTTTTTTCACATAATACTGTCCTGAGCATATTTAGATAGTTGTTACAGAGATTTACAATTTTGCCTACTGGTTCATAAAACATATATTTATGTGTTATATTTAATCAAGTTGCTGAAATAGCTATTTAAAAATAAATAGGGAAAATGAGGGTCTCATTTACATTCTGAAATTTAATACAAATTTTACATATTTGTCTTTTTTGGCTCAGATTCTGGTCCCTGTTTCCAAGGCAGAGAGTTCAGATACCACTACTAGTCATCTCCCCAGGCCTACCCAGAGTGCCAGAGGCAGTTTTTCTGTCAGTGTATCAGTTCTTTTGCAAAAGAGGAAGAGTGGAGTCTTTGACACACAAAGTGACAGACATATGCTAAAAAGTCAAACTCTCACATTTCAGTGAAAGTGAATATATTTGAAGATAAACAATATGTTCTCTATGTGATTTTAAAATCAGTCACCTCAAACTGTCCTGATCAGCAACAACAATTTTATTTTCAGGGCCTTTAATTTCTACATTTGTCTGTGCTGAGTCGCTTTTTACTATTACGACAAATTTCTCATAGAATTGTCTCATAAAAAGAAAACATCGATTTTGTTTTATAGTTTGGAGGCTCTGTGCATGATGAGCTGATCCTGGTGCTTTGGGCCTCTGGAAGGCAGCACATGATGGCAGGAGCAGATGTAGGGTTAAGATCATGTCCCTCATAAACCAGAGAGCCAGAAAGCAAGGAAAGGGCCAGAGTCTCACCATTTCTTCCAAGTCATATCTTCGGTGATCTAAGGACCTTCCAGTGAGCCCCACCTTGTAAAGTGTCCACTGTCTTTCAGTAACACTTTAGTCTGTGGGCTAGGCTTCAACGAATGACCTGGAAAGGACCTTCCAAGTCACAGAAAAAATGATCTAGACACTGTTACTTGATAGAAACCTTTAATTTAGTAGGCTCACTACCAATTCCTTTGCTATAAAGCAACTACGTAACTCTGAAATTAATGAACTTTACAAGGAGTTATTTTGAGAGTGTGAAAGTATCTTGGTTTTTTTCTCCATCAAATTTTCACTCTCTATTTTAACATCTTGTTAATGGTTGTTCCTGAGTCAGTTTGTACTATGATGTTTGAAGATGGTAATTTTCATAGCTGTAATAATTTTCTGCATATATTAATTGGCATTCACTAACTAGACTATATCTCCAGCTCAATTCATTTCTATCAATAATGATTCAATGCTCTCCATTTTTATAAAACAGATTATAAGCCATTCCTTTTATGTGTTTTCCTGTTTGTATTGCATGTAAACCTCTTGGAACAATACAGTTCTAAAGAGCTTTATAAAAAAACAAATACTCTTTTGTATTTTCAAGAAGTGCTTGCAGACTTTTGTTTTTTCTTGGAGTTTTCTGAGAAGAAAGACATTGTGTTATTTGTTTTTGCATTTCTTATTTCTTAGAGAATATTTGGAGTGTAGTGCTTTCATCATTGAATGAATGTAAAGTTGTGTAGCTTTCATATTAATTACTTTCATTTTAAATGTTTATTGAAATAGTGAAAAAGTACTGCATGAATCAGTTATTACAAATTGGAAATCATGTCAACACCTCTCAGTCAAGAACAGGATCATCGTCAACCCCCTAGAAGCTTCCCTCACTCTTGTGTAGTCATTAACCCAAACTTCCTCTTACAAGGAAACCACTATCTCAAGGACTGCATCACTGAACTTTGTGTGGTTTTTTGTTTCCCACAGTACAAGCAACAAAATTTTCTGTATTCAGTCTTTCATTGCCTAGTGTTGGGCTTGTTTGACCATTATGGTTCTGTTCTTTCTCATTGTGTACATACATTCATTATACAAATGTGCATTACTTATGGGATTTGAACTCCTGGTTTTCTGGTATTATACAGAATACTATTATGATCATGCATGTGTGTGTGTTTGTATAGAAAGAGAAAGAAAGAAAGATCACAGATGATAGATAGATAGATAGATAGATAGATAGATAGATAGATAGATAGTCTGCCAACAATTTTATGCAGGCTGGCTTCAGAAAAAGAATATATATAGGGCTGGGGAGTTAGCTCAGTGGTTCCAGCACCTGTCTTGCAAGTGCAAGGACCTGGGTTCGATCTCTGGTAACCACATACAATACTTGGTGTGGAGACTCACACCCAGCAGCAACCAGTACCACATACCACAGTGCCGGGCGTGGTGGCTCATGCCTTAATCCCAGCACTCAGGAGGCAGAGGCAGGAGGATTACTGTGATGTGAGTTTGAGGCTGAGCTCAGGGCCAGCCTAAACCACAAAGTGAGACCCTGTCTCAAAAAACCTTAAAATATATATATATATAAAACATATTATATATAAAACATATATATGTTAATACTAAATGTGCTGAGAGATTATTGATTAATACAAGTTACCTTTAGCTTCTACAGTTATAAGAGGTGCTCACAGTAGTGGAAACTAGCATTTGGTCATTTATTAGTATTGCAAACTGCTGGCTTGGGCAGCCTTGGCCACTGACATTGCTGAACATGTCTTTTCATTTTCTTCTCAGTCAGCAGTGCAGAGAGTTTTCTGGAAGATGAC
>PVIR01039065.1:0-14145 GCA_004026965.1 Petromus typicus | reverse complement strand
TTTTTTTTTTTTTTTTTTTTTTTTTTTTGTATTGAGGATTGAACTCAAGACCTTGAGCTTTCAAGGCAGGGGCTGTGCCACTGAGCTGAATCTCTAGCCCTAGTATCTTAATTCTTTTTTTTTTTTTAAGGTTTTTTTTGAGACAGGGTCTCGCTTTGTGGTTCAGGCTGGCCCTCAGCTCAGCCTCAAACTCACATCACAGCAATCCGCCTGCCTCTGCCTCCCGAGTGCTGGGATTACAGGCGTGAGCCACCACGCCCGGCACTGTGGTATGTGGTACTGGTTGCTGCTGGGTGTGAGTCTCCACACCCAGTATTGTTACGTGGTTACCGGGGAATCGAACCCGGGCCCTTGCGCTTGCAAGACAGGCACCGGAACCACTGAGCTATATCCCCGGCCCCCTAGTATCTTAATTCTTAAACTCTTGATTTGCAACAAATACATTGTAAATTCTCAATATTTTATTTAATTCTCACCAGTACTATAACCCTTAAGCTACTTAAGATTGAAAAATTAGTATTTAAAATTGTAAGCATAGAAACTATATGTTTAAATGCCTATAGTTTTCATGTATATCACATTAAAAGAAAAGAAAAAAAGTCACACAAAATGAAAATTAAAATTTATCTAATATTTTAAAATTTCAAATGCAAAGCCCAAACATACAAATTTTACTAGAGTCTTATCACTGGAGATAAAAGAGTGTGCAAAGTAGAGACACAAAAGCGTGGGATAAACTGGAAGATATATAGCAAACAAAATTCAAGAAAAAATTTTAAATGTACTAAGACTCAAATATCTGTTTTCTTCAAGAATTCAAGATACTCTCATATAATAAGTTTTTTTTTTAATTAGCTGACGTAGTCCCACTAGAGCTAACACTTTATGGTGTCTTCATTCACCTCTTATACTCTCTCCTTCTGAGCCACCGTTCCTTTTACTTCTAGTACTAGGGATTAAACTAGGGCACTGTATCACCAAACTGTGCCTTCAGCCCTTTTTTAATTTTATTTTGAGGCAAGGCTTTGCTAAATTGTTTGGCTATATTGATTGTTTGATTTTCCTGATTCAACCTCCTGAGGATTGTAATTACAGATGTGTGCACCACACCCAACTCTTACATTCTTTTCTCTCATAGATTCAGGAATCTTGATTTGCTGCTACAAAATAGGCAGGAGGATTCAAAGTTCAAGGCCAGCCAGTACAACTTAGCAAGACTTTGTCTCACAATTTAAAAAGACTGGGGATATAGTATTTATCTAGTGAGTATGTAGCTCTGGGATCAATACCCAGTACTGGGAAAAAATAACTCTTAGGGTTTGTATTATTTGCTCACAGATGTATCACATGCCTCACGGATGTAAGGTGCAGTTCACACATTTGGCTAGTTGTCTGCTAATATAGATAGTCTTGCTAAAAGTAGAAAATTCAGACACTACTAAACTTATCACAACCCTGATTATTTTTGAATATATAAATAATAACATTGAAATAATGTAGTCAAATTAACACCTGTTACTGACTTTTGAGAAAATATATATTTAAATTTAAATTATATAGTACTCATAAGCCAAGCAAACACTTTAAGAAGTAAAAGTTAATTCAAAAAGCACATATTGGCTGGATGATGGCACACAGCTGTAGGCCCAGAACTCTGGGAGACGAGGCAGGAGGACCACAAGTTGGTGCCCAGCCTGGGCAATTTAGTGAGTTAGGGAAATTCTGTTTCATAATAAAAATTAAAAAGGAGCTGCAGATGTAGCTTAGTGGGAAAGTTTTGTGTTCACTTTCTAGTACAAAACAAACAAACAAACAAAACCCAAGACCCCAAAAGAGACATATTATTTCTAGAAAGTTTTGTAACAACTGGTTTTTAAATTTTCATTTTGGAAGTTTTAAAATTTTATAGGAATATGACATTTATTGCTTTTTTTTTTTTAAGTTGGCAACAGATACCACCCTTGATGCAAGTTTAGTTTTAAAATATCAAGAATTTGAGGAAGAAATAGTAGCCATAAAAATAAATTTAAACAGTATGCTTTTTCTTATGCCAGGGATTGAACTGGGGATCTTGTGTTTGCGAGGCATGTGCCAGAACCAATGAGCTAAATCCCCAGCCCCAACACTACGCCTTTCTAAAAAGCAGTTGAAGGTTTGGGGTAGCAATTTAAGGAAAACAAGATAAATACAGCATTGAAGTTAAGGAAAAGTTTGGCATGAATTCAGCTTCTAATAGTAGTCTCAGATTTAGCAATAAAAGTATCCAAGATTAAACTATCATGGGAATATCAGGGTGGAAGAAAATATTCCCCAGAGACTCAGGGTCAGATGACTGCACCGTGATCATTTTTCTAGTCTCTCTCTCTCTCTCTTTTTTTTTTTTTTTTTTTTTTTTGAGAGAGAGGGTCTCACTTTTGTAGTTCAGGTTGGCCCTGAGCTCACTCTGTAGCCCAGGCAAGGCAAGCCTCGAACTCAGCAATCCTCCTGCCTCTGCCTCCTGAGGGCTGGGATTACAGGTGTGAACCACCATCCCCGGCACTGTGGAATGTGGTACTTGTGGCTGGTGGGTCACCACACCTGGCAAATCCCCGGCTCTCTAGTCTCATTTTGAGAAACTCCTTTAGCCATTCTGAGTTGTGTTCTCCTCTTACGATAACAGCACTGCATGTATAGAAGTATTAACAGAGTCCCCAGTAGAATAAAATGAGATAATATGAGGCTAAAAATTATGCGCTGTCACAACGTAACTTAGAATGTTATCTACTGGAAGCTTTCAGTATCCCACGCATTAGGATTCCTCTTAAATGACAGTTTAAAACTCTACTATTTCTAGTTAAGAAGGCTTTGACTCAGTTACGTTCATCTTGCACATATGTACTGAGTTTAGGTCATATTTTTGCTAACTGTGGAAAAGAACCCGGAATGTGTGCACTAAGTTTCCTCATGCTCACCAGCACGTCTGTGCTTGACCGGAAGTGCGTCCTCCAGCTCTCCTAACACTGCTGCAAAGGCAGGCCACTGTCCTCTCGTTCTCCTCTTCCTACCTCGAGCCTACACACCCCGCAGTGTCCTTACTTAAACCAAGCAGATTCTCTCCGTGAGCAGTCGTGGAAGGAGGTGTGAGCAGCTTTCCTAGCTGTCTAGAGCCGCAGTTGGAGGCAGCTCAGCACATGCGGACAGGGGAGCCGAACACTTTTCTGCCCTAGCATGACAACATCGTCGCACACAGAAGCTCTGATGCTGGCTTCACAGGGTGTTTATAGCCTGTCCGGGGAGTCGGGAAAGGGCGGCCCGCACAGAGCCGCAAAGCAAGCATGCAGTTGTGTTACATACGTCCACTTGGAATCTCTTCATTCTTCTCTCATGCAGTTGTGGAACGAGCTGCAGCAGCGGATGCACGACAGACGACTGAGAGGACACGAACACACGCACCGTGAGCACGGGCTTCGTGGGTCGGACAGAAGGACGATCCCCTCCCTGCTTCTAACCCATTCTCTTCCCACCCCGCCACACACACAAAGGAAACTCGACATGTTAACTAAGCCAGCCCTTGTGAGCACTTCAAACAACAGTGATGAGCCAGGAAGGAATGGAATAAAATTTGGTAGTGGGTGCTAAGGGTTTTGTTAGTGTTTGAAGGAACACTTTGTGGAGGGCCTCGAGCTCTGTTGTCAGCTGCCAGTAAGGAAAACTGCATATCTGGGAGCCAAAAAGCCATCTGTAAGCGTCCAGACTACTCAGAATTCTTCACTTCAGATGCAACCAAACGTGTGAGCATCATTTTTCCATTATGAAAATTTCTTCAGAAGTTCGGGCTACACACATATCTAGTCATCACCTTTTCAAGCTGTACATTTAAAATGGAAGCAAATGGAGAAAGACAACGGGGGACACCAAAAAGTGACAATGTGTTGGTGAGAGTACAAAATATAAGATACATTTTCTCCAAATGTGAAGAGACCAAGCAGAAGAAAATGGAAGCATTCTCGAGACGTGTACCTAACAGAGGGGTTGAATAAGCTTTCTCACTCATACTAAATTCATTCATTGAGTGGATTACTTCGGGTTGTCTGTTTACAGATAAAACTCATATTTGGTATACAGACAATTTAAGCTCACTTTTCACTCCTCACACGCAGGGACATTTTGTGTAATAAACATTTAAAACTGAGTTTAAATTTACCTTTAAATTAAACCTTTCTAAAGGTTTAAAATACACTGTGTCCCATATTCCCGAATTGGTTTGTGGAGGTGAATCACAGCTTAGATCGAAGACTGAGTATGTGATTACTAAGCACTCTGATTTGAAACACCAGAGTACATTGGTTAGGCTTTGTTTTGTTTTGTTTTGGTGCTGGGATCAAACCCAAGGCCTCTGTCCTGTTAGGCAGATGCTCTGCTGCTGAGCTGGACCCTCGGCCCCGACTAGCATTTTTAAAAACCTAGACATAGAAAAGACTAAAACCAGAGGAGTTTAAAGTGAGCTGAATGCAGGTTACGGTTTCTGGTTAATTTTAATAAAATCCCACATGAAATTCCTAATTGCTGATAGGGAATAAGGATTTTAGGAATAAAATAGGATATTTTGAATTAGATTTACATTTTTGAGAATCATCATTTACAGCAATTCTTAAAAGACTTCTGGATAGAACTATTTTTCTCTTGCACTAATTGCCATCCAAAACAAGGTGTTTTACTCATTTACTTGTGTTTTGTTGTTGTTGTTGTTGTCGTCGCTGTTTGTTTGTCCACCTTGTAATATGAACTCAATAAGGACAGGGATTTCTCTTAAATTTTGTTATATTTACTGCTATATTTCTAGTGCTTAGAATTGTGCTTGGCACATTGTAGATACAGGTAAATAATTGCTGAATTAATTTAATGTATATCTAGTTATTAGCATATAAAATAAGTTAAATATATAGTAATACTGATTTCCATTTGTTGACCTACATAGACATGTTTAATGTAAAAATGTCTGAATTTTGATCTTGTTATATACAGTGGACTCTTGACTTACGAACTCATTTTGTTAGAGAAGACTAGTTGTAACTCAAGTGGATCACTCAAGCTCAGGCTCCTCTACACAGCCATCAGAGCCTCCCTCCTGTGTCCAGGCAGATCTCAGTGTCTTTAGAGGGACACTGGCCCTGGATTTCTCAGTTAACCCCACACAGGAAAGGATGTTGTCATGTTCCTTCCAGAACTCTTTAAAGGTTAAATCTGTATCCAAGACCATCTGGAAGTGTAAGCAGCCAGAATTTGGATAGTATCTCAAGACTTTGGTTGTAAGTTAAAGCTAAAATGCCAGTCAGAACTCAAGTTGTTTGAATGTCAGGCTGGTTGTAACTTCAGAGTCCACTGTAGTAAACTTCAAAGGCAGATTTTTTTACACAAATACTAGTGATTACTAATAAGTGGTTTATAACTTACCACAACATTTGAATTGCCCAACTTCTGAGTCTTCGAATAATGAAATAAGAACTGTTACAAAAAAGGGGAAGTGAGTTATACCATAAAGGGTTAGTGGTTTCCTCTATTATTTTAATGTAGATATTTATGAAAATTATCTTACCCTTTTAGTATTATCTTTTTCATCTTGTTCCTATTGAAAAGATATATCACATATTATGTATTTAAAATTATTGTGTAATTTAAAATTTGTTATATATTAGAAAATATAATGTAATTTTGTAAAAACACATGATATATAATACATAGGAAATTAAAGACTAAAATTGGCTAAGTGTTGCTCTAAAAATTAATGGAAAGTTAAATACTGTTTACAAATAAATACGTGAACTAAATATGGATGCAATCTTTACTATATAATTCATAGGAGTAAACATTTGGAAACATCTTAAATGATCAACAGTGGTAAAATAGGAAATTATGTATAAATACTTGATATATCTAGAGAAATAGACTGAGTGAATCATATCAAAATACTACTGACTATTATGTCTAAACAATAAGATTATGACTGATTACTGTTTTCTCCCATAAGCTCTTCTATACTCTCTTCTTTCAAAAGCCAGTTATTTTAAGAGTAGATTATTTGCTTTTTGTCATTTGTTATTGTTCTTATTTTATTTTATTTTATTTTGTTTTGTTTTAGAGAAGGTCTCACTATATATTTCAGACCTGTCTTCAACTCATTATGTAGCCCAGACTTCCCTCAAACTTTAAGGATCTTCCTGCCTCAACATTTGGAGTGAGATTATAGGCATGCACCATCACACCTGGCTTCATTTGCTTTTAATAAGAAATGAGATGATGGAAAATTTCTACTGTGACTTATTTTAATTAGAAAAAGTAAATTAAATATTTTGGAAAATGTTACCATGAGAAAAAAAGTAGATAAATATACAGTTATAGCTAAAGTTTCAGATAATATTTATGCTTTCAAACTACTGATATTTCTTTCTCTGAATTATTTCATGGCTAGAGTACCAATACTCACAGTTACATTAGAAATGCTAGTGAAAATACAATTCTAAACCTTAGGCTCTTTAGTATGGTAGTTTGAAAATAAGTTTATCCATAAAGTAGTAAAGTACAGGAGAGAAAATAAGTGCTTATGCCATTAATCAAGTTGCCACTACTCTTTATCTAGAACAAAAAGTTTTCCAGAAGAATCAAGTGAATAAGAAACCAAACAGAAAAGCAACAATATAATTTTCAAATTGATATCGACAATACAGTTTGCTATTTCATTTTTGCCTTTTTTCCCTGGTGTCAGGGATGGAACTCAGAGCCTCACACACGCTAGCTAAGTACTGTACCACAGTTGAATTCCCAGCCCTGTGTTTGCACTCCTAATGTCCTACTCTGACAAAGCACAGTGTCCTAACCTCAAAGGCATAAGATATACTTAGTAGTTTAGAAAGATGCATGTGGTCTCCAATTGTGGTGTGCGTCATGTAGGAAAACAGAGCCACAGATTCCTCCCATCAGACTGAAGAACATTTATGCCTGAGAGAGACAAAATTTTCCATTTTGATGAACATAAGCTCCATTCACATGACCCTCAATTGTCAGATACCAGAAAAGCTAAAGTAGTTGTGCGTTATTCAAAAGTCATTGTGTCCTTTTTTAGCTGTTCTTAGCATGTTTTCCAAGAAGAGCATTTTTTCCTTCCAGAAGGAATTCTAAGAAATTTGGGGGGAATTTTTTTTTTGGTCTACAAACAGAATACTATTTCAGCTTACCTGAGGCTTGGGTAGAATCCTCATCAACTTAAAGCAAAACTCCCTCAGTGCAGTAGATGCCTAATAAGAACAAGAAGATATATGGGCTTGCATAGTATCTGCACAGACGCTGTACCCCAGAATGTTAGGAGCACATGACATTCTAGCTACTCAGGAAAGGACCCCTGTGAACCACTGGGCAGCTCGGAAACTATAGGAGTCTGCTGATTTCTCTCATAACAAAAAACTTGGCTGCCAGAAAGTAAAACTTTCCAACTACAGAGGACCAAGCTATGCATCGTACACATATGTGCACTGATTCAGGCTTCACTGTGGTCCAGTTACATAGTTCTCAGCACTCGCTAAGACATCCTAAAACTCTATGACTAAGAGTAACCAGGGCAGTGCCAAATAGGGATTAGGTTTCCAGCTTGTAGAAAAGTGCATCTACATGCCAAAGCCATGAGCCTGGTGGAATATTACTCATTACTGGCTAATTTGACAATCCTGCAGTTGCTCCCAAACAATGGGAACTGGAGGAGAGGAAGCCATGCGTGGTATACCTAATCTGAGTACCACCCTTTGGGCTTGCTGACTGCACACCCCAGGATCAGGTTAGTCAAAGCAGTGGAGCACAGAAGTAGGGCAGGGCTCCCTGTGGTTAGCAGGCAGCTGGGTGTGGTAAAGAACAGCACAAAAGGACAAGCAGAGGCAAAACCTGCCTTGCAGAGGAGCTAGCCCAGTAGTACCACAGTTGATTTTGAAAGTGATGAAAAACAGGCACAGGCGTGTGTGGGGGCGTAGGATCAGTGGTTAAAAGCATGGGCTGTGGTGGTGGGCAGCCTGCAACTCTATACTAGCGCAATTCCATTCCATTCTCTTCTAGCTGTGTTACCATGGGCTGGTGGCCAAATCTGTCTAAATTTGAGCTTCTTCAGTCAGAAATCAGGGATGGCACAACTGCAGGGTATGGTTGGAAGAATTAAAGGTGGATAAAGTCTCTCAGTTTGACTGATACCTGCAGTATCTTACTCTAGAAGTCACGACACAGTGGCCCTGCGCACCCTTCCTAGAGTCACAAGTCTGCTTTTGCTCTCTTCTTTCCATTTGTCTGCCTGCTATGTAAGTTGCTGGGACAGTTATTAACAACATGAGATAGCTTGTTTATAGTGTTTCAATAAGTTGCAAAAGGCTTTCATATACAGAATTTGCATTGTCTTTAAAACACAAGTGTGGGGACACGAATAGGACAGGAATTGTTACATTTGTGCATAGAGGAAGCAAAGGTTGTAAGAGACTGTCATTTGTCCAGTGCCACACAAGGCTAGTGGTTGTTAGAGTGCATCCTAGGAGCTAAGTCTTGGGCCACACTGGCATTGCCTACTACATCTGTAGTTGAGAACTGACTCGTGTGTGTGTGTGTGTGTGTGTGTGTGTGTGTGTGTGTGTGTGTGTGTGTGTGTTATTCAGGATTAAAACCAGAGCCTTTGCATTAAACTACATTCCTAGACCTTTACATCTCTAAAAAAAATTTTAGGCAGGTTCTTATTTAGTCACTGGGTTCAAAACTGGCAATTTCCTGCCTCAGCTTCTACGAGTGCAAGGATTTACAGGAGTGTGCCATCATACATGATGACTTTATTTCTTTGGAGCTTTTTTTGGGCAGGGCTGTGAAGTGAACCCAGGTCTCATGCATGCGAGTTAAGCACTCTGCCACTGAGCTGTGTGTGTCCCCAGCTCGTGCAGCTGGGAATGATAAACAAGGACTGTGGAGTGCGAACAGGGATGCACTTACTCACTTGCTTTCCTCCAGGTCACCTGGTAAAAATCTGGGGATCAGAATCACTCAAGCTGTTTTTATGGCCCATGTGGAAATGATACAAATATCCAGCAATAAAAAGAAAATATTTAATCATGTCACATAACAATCATGTCACCTCAATTTGAAGAATAAACTTTCGTACAAAAAGTTGGACGAAACCTAACAGCTACATTGAGATTTAACAAGTTTTGAAACAAATGTATTTTCTCTAGCTTCTGTTTATAAAAACCAATTATTTTCCATAATCATTTAAAGGTTCTTAATTTATGGCATCTTAATATTTTATTTTTATTTGTTGGGCTTCAAAATCCATTACCTTCTATTTAGTAGAAATATTTTGAAATACTAGTCAGATAATCATATAAACAATAAAGTAATAACTAATACAAAATTAATGTTTTAAAAGCATATCAAGTATACTACAGTTTGCATTATAAGTATATAAACTCAAATATTATTTTTTTTTTCTTGACACAGGGTCTCACCTTGTAGCTCAGGCTGGCCCTGAACTCAGTCTCAAACTCCATCACAGCAATCCTCCTGCCTCTGCCTCCCGACTGCTGCGATTATAGGTGTGAGACACCACACCCGGCACTGTGGTATGTGGTACTGATTGCTGCTGGGCATGAGTCTCCATGCCCAGTATTGTATGTGGTTGCTGGGGGATCAAACCCAGGCCCTTGTGCTTGCAAGACAGGAGCTGGAACCACTGAGCTAAATCCCCAGCCTTCAAATATTAAATTTACTAAACTCTTAAAAGTTATGGAGAACTAGAATCCAATAAAAATCTAGTTTATTTTGATGAAGTTTAAATGAGTGCTTTAAATTCCAACCATCTGATACTGCAGACAAAAATGATTCTGAACATGCTTCTAAATTTTAAATGCAAAACAAGAGGTCATGTGCCAATGTCCATCTTAGGAAACAGTGTTCAAAAATGTCATGAGATGTGATTCTGGCCTTGCTTTATCACCACTTCCCTCCATCTTCCTGCAGGGTCTCATCTGCAGCCTGGAGGACATATTGAGACAGGTGAGATATAGAATTCTGTAAACAAGGCTGAGGCTCCACACTGACCAAAATGACCTTCTAGACATCCAGCTGGACTGTGGAGGAGCACTCTGGACGAACCAGGCACCTCTAGACTCTGTCCAGACTGGCAGTGCTGATTCAGTAAGTGAAGACGCAGGATTAACTGAGCTCTACCTGTACTCAGACATAGATCTGTAGACAGAGCCAGCAGCATCCAGAAAAGACCGTGTAAGGAGGAGAACCTCATTCGATTCATGTTTTGGTATGGAGGAACTAGACTAGGGCTTTTGGCCTCTTTGCAACGTTCTCTTAACTCCTTCTGATGGAGAGTGGGGTGAGCTGTCTGTTGGTTGAACTGAGAGGGGAAACTGGGCCAGTTCCCTGGCCAGCAGTGCTTGCCTGCTGTCAGCCCTGTACCTGAGAATTCAGCTCACCACTGTCTGAGATTCATGGTCAAGTGGAGAATTGATCTTAACTACATTAAAATGGACTTTGCAGTCAAAATGATGATACTTTCATCTCCCTAAGTTGACTGACAGGTTTCAACCTCAACAGGAGGACAAATCTTAGCACTCAGCTGAAGATATATTTTAAACTTAAAATAGATCATTTTATTTTGAAATCAGCATTTTAATTGATATTCCATAACTTCTAAAATGTATGTTTATTATCTGTAAGCCTATTTTATTTAGAGATAAAGCTCTAGCATTTTAAAACAAAAGCCTATAGTATTATTACCGCAAGAAAATGCAGCCCGGGAGATAGCTCAGTGGCTCCGGTGCCTGTCTTGCAAGCGCAAGGGCCGGGGTTTGATCCTCGGTAACCACATACAATACTGGGTGTGGAGACTCACACCCAGCAGCAACCAGTACCACATACCACAGTGCCGGGCGTGGTGGCTCACGCCTGTAATCCCAGCACTCGGGAGGCAGAGGCAGGAGGATTGCTGTGATGTGAGTTTGAGGCTGAGCTCAGGGCCAGCCTGAGCTACAAAGAGAGACCCTGTCTCAAAAAAAAAAAAAATGCAATAATGTCTAATATGTTGACAAATTTTAATGATTTTGTAAAGGTCCAAAGAGACAAATGAGAATTTTCAACACTATACACATTGTTACAAATCCTTCAAATTGAAATTACCTGAAGCTGAAAGTCGGTGAACAGAAACAATGAACAAGCATCAGTGATCTGGGAAAATAAAAATGTTATTTATTTTCTGGAAATAGAAAATAGCAAAAAACCCCACGAAAAACCCAGAAAGATTTCTATTAAGTCATATTACTTACATGACAGTAAGCAAAATTTCTTGACAAGACTCTGGATTTGGAAGAGAGAAGACTCCAAACTTTATGAGGAAGTCTTGGATTTGAGATTTGCCTGTCCCAGCGTCTGTATTCTATATGCTCAATAATAGTTGTTAAGGATCAAAGTCACCTCAAACATTGAGGGCAAGACCTTTGTTATTTAGCCTCAAAAATGTGAAAAGAGTCCAGTGAATGGTCTTATGCACAGTTCCTTATCACACAGAAATCTAATGTCACCTAACATAACATGATCACTGCATGACACAGCACACAGGAAAAGCTAAGACAACATAAATGATCTATTAGTTTTTTTTTTTTTTACCAAAGGACAAGCATTGGCTAAGATATTACAGTGAATATCTATTGCACTATTTCAGCAATCAGCTATTCTTAGCCTTCATCCTACGGAGAAAATTTTGGAGACTTTCAACTGTAGAGTAAGAGATTTATATCAATCATTAAAAATGTTTGCTGAGAAGTAAAGGCATGAGTTGGATGCATGGAGTTGATTAAGGCATTTATTGCTTTGATGACTTTTTTAAATAGGACTGGAAAAAACGGTGATTCTCGTGTTTCTGGAATGATTTGCAGTCTTCATTATGACACAAGCTCTCAGAGGCCCATTGCAATGGTAGAGTACTTTATTGACCCATTTGGTTTAGTTTGTATTCTTATCCATACTGAAGGGAGAGGATTTGCATACTTTTCAGTCATTATTTCTCATATTTTGTGTCTTCAAAACTGATCATGTCCTGAAAATATGATTCTTTAATTTAAAGAACTATAGAATTATAGGATATTACAGCAAAGCATAAGATTATGTTTCCCTCCTTTTAATCCTAACAGAACTTGTCCTCTTCTCTGTGTATCATACATATTGGGAATATTGGAACACTCCACTCATTCTCTGTGTCTGTCTACCTTTCTCTGTGTTATACCAACATAGAGTCATGGATATAAGGACACATATACACATGCAGTGAGGCAGGGTATATAATATAGGACTCACCCAGCATAAATACCAATAGAATTCTTTAATTAAATTGAATTGAATTTGTGAGAAATTTTAAAAAAATAATAAAAAGAGAAAACAGCATTCACCTGAGAAGGAAAGCAAAAAAAAGCCTTCGTTTTCTTTTTCTTCAGTACTGGGCTTTGAACCCAGGGTCACTCTACCACTGAGTTATACCCCTGGCTCTTTCTTATTTTTTATTTTCAGACAGGGTCTCACTAAGTTGCTCAGGCTGCCTCAAACTTGTGATGCTCCCACTTTAGTCTCCCAAATAGCTGGGATCACAAAAATAGACAACTTTTAAGCTCTGAATTTGGACCAGTGCTTATACATTGCCTCCAACAATATAGTCCCTGATAAGCTAGATGGAAGTGTTTCTTCCTGAAATATTCACACATGGAGTTTTCTGAAGACACTATACTCTCAAGGGGAATGTCATTCACCACGAACCAGGCCTGTGTCCAAGAACACAGACCCACTGAACCTCAGGTCCAATTAATTAGTACATCATCATTTTTTGAAGAAAAACATTAGCTTTTTAAAACTTATTAATAAATATCAGAATATGGAAAAACATCCCTTGTTCCTGAGTATGAAGAACCAATATCATCAAAATGGCTATACTCCCACGACTGCTATATAGATTCAACATAATCCCGATTGAAATCCCAATTGCATACATATTTCACAGATCTAGTGAAAATAATCCAAAAAATTCACCTGGAACCACAAAAGACATAGAATAGCAAAAGCAATTCTAGGCAACAAGGACACGATGGGTGGTATTACGATCCCCAACTTGAAACTATACTACAAAGCCTCTGTGATAAAAACCACATGGTACTAGCAAAGTAATATACCTGAGGATCAGTGGAGTAGACTAGAAGATCCAGAAACAACTCCAGATACACTGAGTCAACTCATCTTTGACAAAGGAGCCAAAAACCCTCAATGGAGGAAAGAGCCTCTTTAACCAATAGTGCTGGAAAAATTGGGCTTTACCCGCCAAAGACTAAAGCTAGACATATCTCTTCCACCATGTACCAAGCTAAAATCAAAGTGGATTAGAGACCTAAATATTAAAACAGACACACTAAACCTGCTGAAAAACAGGTTAGGTAAAACTCTTGAAGTCATTGGCTTAGGGAAAGACTTCCTAAACAAAACCTCTATAGCACAAGAACTAGCAGAACAAATCAACAAATCAGTCTCATCTCATTAAAAAGCTTCTGTACAGCAAAGGAAACCACCAACACAGCAAAAAGGCAACCAACATATGGGAAAGAATCTTTACCAGCTGTTTCTCAGACAAAGGGCTACTATCTAGAATATATAAGGAGCTTTAAAAAGTCAACTCACTCAAATTTAAAGACCCAATTGAAAAATAGGCATCAGAAATGAATAGACACTTTTCAGAGGAAGAAGTAAAAGCAGCTAAGAAGCATACAAAGAAATGCTCAACATCACTGGTCATTCAAGCGATGCAGATGAAAACAACACTGAGATTTCATCTCACTCCAGAAAGAATAGCTGCTATCTCAGAATTAGCCAGCAACAAATGCTGTTGAGGCTGCAGAGAAAAAGGAACCCTTTCCATTATTGGTGGGACTGTAGACTCGTACAACCCTTGTGGAGATCAGTTGGGAGATTCCTCAAAAAACTAGGATTAGAGGTCCTGTTTGGCCCTGCTATTCCTCTGCTAGGTATATACACAAAAGAATTGAAAGATTCGTATCACAGGGACATATGTGCACCCATGTTCATAGTAGCTTGGTTTGTCATAGCTAA
>PVIR01039064.1:0-14111 GCA_004026965.1 Petromus typicus | reverse complement strand
CCCGACACTGTGGTATGTGGTACTGACTGCTGCTGGGCATGAGTCTCCACACCCAGTATTTTATATGGTTAACTGGGGGATCAACCTAGGTCCTTGTGCTTGCAAGGCAGGTGTGGCCCACTAAGCTAAATCGCTGGCCCCACCCAAAGCATTTCTGACAATATATACTGTGAACATGACCAGTGATTAGGACAGTTTTTTTTTTGCAAACAAAGCAAAACAACTGTGAATTGTTTACTTGAATTACCATGTCTTTAACATGAATTTTAATCTGAGGGCTGAGGGCTGAGCTCATAGCTTAGTGGGAGAGTATTTACCTAGCATGTACAGGGCTTTGATAGCCCACACTCCCTAAGCACATATAAATTTGGGGCCGGGTTTAGCCCAGTGGTTCTGATGCCTGCCTTGCGTGTACAACATCCAGGGTTCAGTTCCTGGGTAGCCACATACAACAATTATGGGCATGGAGACTCACACCTACCAGCAATCAGTACCACGTACCACACCACAGTGCCGGGTGTGGTGACCCACGCCTGTAATCCCAGCACTCAGGAGGCACAGGCAGGAGGACTGCTGTGAGTTCGAGACTTATATGGGCTACATAGTGAGCTCAAAGGCTAGCCTGAGCTACAAAAAAAAGTGAGACCCTGTCTCAAAAAACAAACAAAACAAATTACAGATTTGGATTTGGGAGTTGCCATAACTGTATTCCTCGTACTCTTGAATCCTGAAATAGAAACAGTCAAAAGTTTGAGCTCAGAATGGGCAAATTAATGTGTTAATGAAACATTATCTGAAATAACAGAATTTAAAATGGGCTGAAGGTTAAGTTTGAGCCCCAACAAAACAGAGCAAAACAAAACAAAACAAAGCAAAACAGATTTGAACTGGAGTTGAGGCTCATTGGTTGAGTGTGCATTTAGCTTGCACAAGGCCTGTGTTTAACTCTAGCAGCAGATACCCCCCCACCCCCACCCCAACAGTACCTTACAACAGATCTACAAAGCTTTGCATTCACTGTTTCCAGCCTGAATATTATAGTTTATGTTTGGCTGAACAGTAGTAGAACTCTATCTGTGGGTCATTTGGTTTACCAGCCCACACTGGCATGTGATTCTTATTCTCTGGGGAGCCCTGTCACTCAGTGTGCTCGTATATTCAGGAGGGAACCCAGGGCAGCCCAGGACTACTGCTTAATCTTTCATGTGAAAGAGCCAGAAGATAGACTTCAAGGTTGCACTCGCAAGCAGGTGCTCAGATTTGGTCCGTGCCCGTGTGCAGTTACACCTCCTGACTCACGTGAGCTCAGCCCCCAGGAAGCTGTTGCGCAGCCTTTTGGCTCTTCCATTTCCACATCTGGAAAGTACAAGTGATAACAGAAAATGTGTCTCCTTGTTGGGAGCCACGTAGAAGAGGTCGGAGGAATCTCAGTTAACTTGTTTCATTAACACTTAAACTGAAGGGTTCTGGACTATTAATGCATTAAATTTTTTTAAAAATTTATTTTTGCAAGAATAGAGTTTGAGCCCAGAGCTTTGCACTGAATGATACTCCCACCCCTTTTTATTTTGAGACAGGGTCTCACTAGATTGCTAAATTAGTCAGATTGGATTTCACTTTAGCCTCCCAGACTGCTGGGATTATAGGTGTGGACCACCATGCATGCCTGCATTACCAATTGCATTTTAAATAAATATATGGGTTGCCAGTCATGATGCCTGGTGTCTTACTCTAGTCTCATCACTTACTATCTGTTTACACAGGACAGACTGTTTAACTTCCTTCTGTCCAGATATTTGATTGAAATAGCATCCACCTCACAAGTCCCTGTGCGAACTAAATGAGCTAACTCACGAGGAGTTGACATGAGAGCCTGGTGAAGCTCAGCAAAATCCCAGTGAGCATGTCCAGCTGGACAGGCCTCATTCTGCATGTCAGGAATCCAATAGATAATAAAACCAGACAACCTGGCCTTTGTGAAGCTTCTGTTCCAGTTGTAGATACAGACAATAAACAACACAAGTAGGTGAAAAAACAGCATGCTAATGACGTACAGGCAACAGTGATAGGTTGACTGTCATTATCCATATGTTTAGTCCCCTGCGTGAATAGTGGATTATCATTTTCTATTCTTCTGTCCCCTTTGCTTTCCCAGTCTTTGTTGTGGACTGAGGCCAGTCCCCTGGAATCTCTCTCACATCCTTCTGGAACAGGGCCAGTACAGATGATGAACAGTGACATGTGGCAAAACTTTAAGTCATAAACACTGCTCTGAGCACATCCTGTGAAGAAAGTAGCTAAGCAGGTGAAAAGCTTCCTCCCTCACTGACCCGGGCCTCCTTTCTTCTTGGGATACTTTATAGCTCGAAAACCACCGACTTACAGCCAGTTGAAGGCTTTTAAAAAGTAGTTTATAAATATGTAATTCTTTAATTTTTTTTTTTTGAGATAGGGTCTTGCTTTATAGTTCAAGCTGGCCCTGAGCTCAGCCTCAAACTCACAGCACAGCAATCCTCCTGCCTCAGCCTCCTGCGTGCTGGGATTACAGGCGTGAGCCACCATGCCTGGCACTGTGGTATGTGGTACTGATTGCTGGTGGTTATGAGTCTCTACACCCAGCATTGTTGTATGTGGTTACTGGGGATTGAACCCAGGTCCTTGCACTTGCAAGGCAGGTGCTGGAACCACTTAGCTAAATCCCCGGCTCTGTAAATGTGTAATTCTTCAGTGAGGAATTCAGTTAAGTTACTGTATGTGTGTGAGATTTATTTAGCTCATGTATTGTGTTTAATGATACTCTAACAAGCTGAAAGGGCAGCAGATGGGAAGAACTATTCTCAACTGTCCCTTTCCTCCTGAGCCCTCATGGAAAGGATCCTCTCTGGGGATTGACATTCATGGTGCTGAGCTTCAGGCCTGCTGTGACTTGTCTTTTTCTTCTCTCAAATTAGCCTATCTGAATGCATGAGCTTGCAGATCAGACTTAGTTGTAGAAGTCAGTTTGTGCTATATAACAGATACCCCCCCACACACACATCATTGGTTCGATACACTGTGTATGAGGTGTGATCAAACTACAGTGAATGTTTAAGTATTTAAAAATACATATATTAGAGTAAAAGCTAGATTGCCATTAATCTCCCTCAAAATATTCCTCTTGGCCTGCAGCACACTTAGCCCGTTGTCCCTGCTGCTTTCTGAAGCAATTCTGTGTGTCCTCCTTGAGTGTCTTTAGTGTGCTGTCACAGCTGCCTCGATGTCTGGAATCAGTTCAATATATTTACTTCTCAGGGTCATTTTGACATTGGGGAAGAGCTGGAAGGGGCACAGTGCCAGATCTACTGAGTAAGGCAGATGAGGACGCACTGTAATGTTTTTATAAGCCTGCCCTTCCATTTGATGGCACTTAGCTGTGGCACTCACTGTATCTCTCATTGCATCTCATAAAGATACTCACAAGAGAGGGCTTCCAGAACACTTCCCGAAGTGGCAAGAATGATGGCTGTGCCTGAAGTCAGAAGGAGGATTTTGAGGGGGATTCATTGTGACCTGTCTTTTACTGCAATCAGTGTTTAAAAATGTAAGTAATTCAGTGTATATTGGGTTCAGCCCACATATGTTCTTTCCAAGCATTGCTTGGGGACCAGCAGCAGTGGATGCTCGTGAGAAGGCTCCAGAGGCTGCCTATGGCTCAAGGACTGTTGAGAGACACCACCCAGATGGGGATTCCTCAGTCACCCAGGTGGGAGAGTGGAGGTGGGGAGGTACTGGGCCAAAAAGCTTCTGTACGGCAATGACAAGTGTCACTTTCTCTTACATCTTCTTCATAAAGGCCAGTCACATGGCCAGAAAATGTTGAAAACTGATGTCTACAAATGGCCCTAAGTGATAGTCCTAAGACTTGGCCTGGAATCAGGTATCATCTAGGCAACAAGGAGCTTCTAGACATATCTCTGTGCTTCCACTGCTGGCCTAAGCGGGGGTTGGGCAAGAGCAGGCCTAAGTGCCAGGGGAACCCTGGCCAGGAACATGGATGTCCCCAGTGGCAGACTCATGCACTCTGGCAAGTTAGGCAGTGCCTTTTCTCCAGGCTTCCAGAAGCCTGTCCTTTTCTACTTCCTCAGCTGTTAAAACTGTGGACAAAGTTAATGGAGTGTAGCTGGCCCAGAAGGCTGGGCATTCCCTGGAACTGGCACAGACGCACTTAGTGTCTGTGGACAGTGAGCGAGGTGCAGTCAGTGGAGAAGCTCAGCTCAGCATGAGCCTTATTTGAACAAGAACCAACAAGTGGCTTTGCAGCGGCCTGAATCTCACCACTGTGGCTGACTGAGCCTGGGCCAGCTGTGAGGAAGGTATACCCCTAAATCTGCCTCTCAGTTGGTTCCAGTACTGAGTTAGGGCGTAGTTTGTTACATAAGGACTCAAGCGTGGAGACCGGACACATTATGTTTATTTAACACAATACTTTGCTATCTTAGGGAGCAGCAGGCTCTTTTTGATGCTGAATCATATGTGAAAAGGTAAGAGTTTTAGAAAACCCTTATTTTGAGACAGGGTCTTGCTATGTAAATCCATGCTGGCCTTGAACTCACCATGTAGATCAGGTTGGTTTTAACAAGGGACCTCTTGTGTTTTGGCCTCCTGGGTGCTGGGATTACAGGAATGTGCCACCACATCTTGCTGAAAAGCCCTTTATTGTGATTGAGCTGGGGCATGCTGGTGTGTGATCGTTTAAATTTGATGTACATTTTCACAAATGTCTGGATAGATAGTCATGCCAATATGATTTAATTTGCAGTATGATTTTCATACAGTATTTGCCTATTTTGTTCTCCTGGGTTAGAGAGAATCTTATTATTATTATTTTTTTTTTAGGTTTTTTGAGACAGGGTCTCGCTTTGTAGTTCAGGCTGGCCCTGAGCTCAGCCTCCAACTCACATCACAGCAATCCTCCTGCCTCTGCCTCCCGAGTGCTGGGATTACAGGTGTGAGCCACTATGCCCGGCACTGTGGTATGTGGCACTGGTTGCTGCTGGGGTGAGTCTCCACCCCCAGTATAGTATGTGGTTACCAGGGAATCGAACCCAGGCCCTTGCGCTTGGAAGACAGGCGCCAGAACTACTGAGCTAAATCCCCAGCTCGAGAGAATCTTATTTTGATACTGAAGGAGAGTCAGGATATGACATCAAACACATGGCACTTTGGGATCTGGATCATTTTGAGTGAAAGACACTAGAGAACCAACAAATTCAGAAAGATTTGCTGCCTTCCCTCTTCAGCCTAGGAGCTGGGGCATATGGTTCCCTTTGCAAGAGGGTGTGTGTGTATGGGATATCTTTTGTCCCATCACCGGTGCCAGTAAGAAAAGAGCAACTCTTTCCACTGGGCAGAGTCAGCCAGAGATGCTTGCACATGAGCACCCTTAAAAATAACCTTGCTCCTCCATTTACTTTCCCTGATATGGCTCCTAGTCACTTCTCACAATTTATTTGTCCCTGGATGCTGAAACCTTCTTTCCTTTCTAAAAATATTTTAAAGTTTTAAATGTTTTAACTGTTTGAATTGTACTGCCCGGTGAACTGCAATGCACATAAAGTATTAAGATTTGCATTTATTAGGGCTGGTAATAGAGCTCAGTGGTAGAGTGCTTGCTTGGCCTGCATGAGGCCCTGAGTCTGTCTTTACCTGGTTAAAGTAGCAGACCCAGCTGGACTTGGTGATAGGCACTTGTAGTACCAGCTACTTAAAAGGATGAGGCAGGAAGAATATTTGAGGCCAGAAGTTCAAGGCCAGACTGGGCAACATAGTGAGATAGTATGTCAATGAATGAATGAATAAATGAATAAACGGTAAGTAAGTAAGTAAATCTGTATACTCTCAGGTACTGAACCTAAGTTAGAGGAGGAAAAGGGTTTTCTTCTTGGCAATGTATGAAGTACAACGTGGGTCTCGTCTTGTCAGTAAGATGAAGTATAAAGGTGGATGGCCACATCACATACCAGTTATCATTCTCCCTTCTGTCCCTATGCTGTATCTCTCCAAACATTTTTTTTTTTTTTGCGACAGGGTCTCGCTTTGTAGTTCAGGCTGGCCCTGAGCTCGCTATGTAGCCCAGGCTAGCCTGAAACTCACAGCATTTCTCCTGCCTCTGCCTCCTGAGTAGTGGGATTATAGGCATGAGTGACCACGCCAGGCACTGTGGTATGTGGTACTGATTGCTGCGGGGCGTGAGTCTCCACACCCAGTATTGTATGTGGTTACTGGGGATCAAACTCAGGACCTTGTGTTTGCAAAGCAGGCATGAGAACCACTGAGCTAAATCCCTGACCCTCTCCAAACATTTTTAGACTTGAGTTATTCTGTGTAAAGTAGAAACTGGCAGAAGGCTGTTGGAAATCATCATGTAAAAAAAGGAACTTTGGGAGAGGAGGACAGAGCTCTCCGATCCTTGCCTGGGGCTTGTGATGGACAGGGTACTGTTATGACACTGAATGGAAGTGTTCCTTTTCCGCACAGCCCTTCCTGCCCAGCCCATTCACTGTCCTCATGGACTGTACTGCAGTAAGTGAAGAGGTTTGCAGCCCAAGGAAGGCAGGGAAGCCTGGTTTCTTCAGGAGTAATTCAGTTGAAGCTGCCCAATTGGCTGGGTTTGTTTTTGTCTGGAGACAGAGCCGAGGCAGTCACCATTCCCCACCCTGGAGGGAGACACATGCCAGAGAAAAGATGTTACTCGTACTTCACGGGGATTTGATTAGGACTCGAGGCCAAGATGTCTGTTTCTAATTAATCATCCCTGTTTTGTGTTCTTCCCACAGTTCTGATCTTGCTTTTAACCTGGAAGGTTATATTTATGTATTCCTGAATGACATCTTCACAGCCGCAAATGGAGTTTATACCAAACAGAAAATGGACCCAAAGGTACAAGTTCTTCCTCCCTGTGGCTTTTGGCTTTGCCAGCTGGATCTATAATGGCAGGAAAACTGAAAATGAATTTTTATATTGATATGTAATTTATGTAATATGTTCTTTCAATGGACAATTTCTTTTTAATATTGTGTATTTTTGTATGTATGTAAGTCCTTGTGACTCCTAGTCTTGAAAACCTTTGGGAGAAAATTGGATAGGGAAATAAAGATTCTATTTTATTTTATGTTGTTTTATTTTATTTTTCTGATACTGGGGATCAAACTCAGGATCTTAAGCATGCCAGGCAAATGTGGTACCACTGAGTTACATCCCTGCCCTGTTTTATTTTATTTCGCTGTGGAGCTGGAGAGGGAATCCTCAGCCTCTTACATGGTCGGCAAATGCTCTACCACCAAGCTACATTCCCAGACCAGGATGTCACTATTTTACATGCTCACTCGGGGAATCAATGAGTCTGTTTATTTTATTGCCTGTTTGCCTAGAAAAGCAAATTCTTTTTACTTCCTGGCCATTGTAAGTTTGAATTCTCACTTTTCCAAACCTCAGTTTCCTGTCTGAGATGAAGTGACTGGAATGACAGATGTGTGAAGTCCTGCAGCACAGCTCTGCTCACCCCGGAAGTGTGGCGGCCCCTCCCCAGCTGTTACCGGAAGCCGTGGGGAAAGCTGGCATATGGTTCTTTGTCCTATGCTCTTTATGTAGAGAGCAGAGTTCACTGCAGCCTTGGGCTCATTTCCATAAGTGAATTTAAAAACAAATCTCTGTGGCCATTTGTTTCTTTTAATGGCAGCAGTTTACAAAACCACAGTATGTCACTCTTTTGGTGGAGACGTGGAGTGGCTGCTTTAATAAGCAAATGTGTAACACAGCTGTTCTTCAGTAGAGAGAATGAGATGTTTTAAAGGAGTCGTTTATATTAATATTTTAAATCCTTGTTTTGCTTTGGATTCCTCATTTGAATAACATGCTTTAGAAAAACCTCACAGAATGGTAAAACAATCAATCCTAGAGGCGTTCTGTTTTCATCCATTTTATCTGTATTTTCTGGTGTCAAAAAATATTTATTCAGAGGTAACAGAACTTTTTTTTTTTTGAGACAGGGTCTCGCTTTGTAGTTCAGGCTGGCCTTGAGCTCAGCCTCCAACTCACATCACAGCAATCCTCCTGCCTCTGCCTCCTGAGTGCTGGGATTACAGGCGTGAGCCACCATGCCCGGCACTGTGGTATGTGGTACTGGTTGCTGCTGGGGTGAGTCTCCACGCCCAGTATTGTTATGTGGTGACGTGGGATTGAACCCGGGCCCCTGCACTTGGAAGACAGGCGCTGGAACCACTGAGCTATATCCCCGGCCCTAGTAACAGAACATTTTATGCCTGAATTTGCTGAAAATATTTTATTTCATAGTTGGTCAGAATGCATTTTCTAACTTTGGATAGATATGTAGTTACATAAATAGTTCCAGACAATCTAATGATTTAAATTTCTAAAACTGACTAGGATTTTTCTTTTGTTTTGTTTTGGTTTTTTGCAGGAGCTAGGGAAGTATGGAGTGCTTTTCTACAATGCTTGCTTCATGATCTTCCCCACGTTCATTATTAGTGTCTCCACTGGAGACTTTCAACAGGTGAGCCAGTGACAGTCACTAGAGTCTTAAGTCGGTTTTTACAATTGTATTGTATTTTTTAAGCAAAACTTCTATTGGCACATTTTAGGCATCCATCATGATAACACTTATCATTGGGAATTTTCCCCTGTACATGATATATCCCATCTTATCTATTTTATAAGTTTACTATTTGGGACTCGGTACTATTGCAATTAGAAGTATAAACATAGCCAACGTTACCAGGAGGTTCATAAGAGCAAGATGCTTGAAAACCAGCTTCATCTGTGGCCCAAGCTACTCAGAACAATGAGGCAAGAACACTTCTTGGACTCAGGAGTTCGGGACCAACCCAGGCCACGTGTTGAGACCCTGTCTCAAAAAATATGTTCGATGGCCTTAATGACCCTTTGGTTCTGTCCTTACATTAATATTTCTCTTTGGACAGTTGGCAAATAGCAAGAAGTAGTAAGACCACTCATAATTTGAAACTTTTGGGGAAATGATCCAAATCTGAATTTAAATACCACTGTCCGTCACCCCTGCTTTGTGATACTTGGAATTGGACCCACATTCTCCACAGGGAGCTATATCCATTGTTGCTGAAACAATGTCTTACTTAAGTTGTTCAGTTGCCCAGGTGGGACTGAAGCTTGTGCTTGTCCACTGATCCTGGCTCCCACTCTCCAGTATTGCTGATGTGGAGGCAAAGCTATGTCCCTATAAAAGAAATGTTAATAATTTTCAAAAGGGTTTATGTACTTACATTTTTTGTGGTACTGGAGATCAAACCAGGGCCTTTACATTAAGGTATATCTTAGATCTTTTAAAATTTTTATTTATTTATTTAATTTTTTTTTTTTTTTGAGACAGAATCTCACTTTGTACTTCAGGTTGGCTCTGAACTCACTATGTAACCCAGGCTAGCCTTGAACTAGTAGCAATTCTCCTGCCTCTGCCTCCTGAGTGCTGGGATTGCACGGGTGAGCCACCACACCTGGCACTGTGGTATGTGGTACTAATTGCTGCTGGGCCTGGAGACTCAGGCCCAGTATTGTATGTGGTTTCCGGAGATTTGAACCCGGGTCCTTGCACTTGAAAGGCAGGTGCCGGAATGACTGAGCTAATCCCTGGCTCCAAAATCTAGAAATTTTTCCAAGCTCTTGGGAATGAAATGTATCTTCTCATAGGAACAATGTCATAAATGACATAGTGTCCAGGATCAGGATATTAAGCACCTTACAAGTAAAACAGAACAGGGATATGACATTTTTAACTTACAGTAGTGTTTCTCTAGTAATATGTGTTCCCACATCTGAGTCATTGATTTACAAATTTGTGCAAAGTGTTTCTGGAAGAAGTTGCTTCTGCCTGCCATGCTCATCTTGAAGGAGTCTTCTACTTTCTCATGAAGAACAACAGTGATGCTAAGGTTCATGGAGGATGTTTTTTAAAACATTATTTATGACTGTCCACTACATTCCCATGCTACCCCCTCTCCCCCCCAAGAGTGTACTGTCATTATTACCATTTTCCAGATCCGAATTCAGGGCTTAGTTTTTTTGAGACAGGGTCTCGCTTTGTAGTTCAGGCTTGCCCTGAGCTCAGCCTCAAACTCACATCACAGCAATCCTCCTGCCTCTGCCTCCCAAGTGCTGGGATTATAGATGTGAGCCACCACGCCCAGCACTGTGGTATGGTACTGATTGTTGATGGGCGTGAGTCTCCATACCCAGTATTATTATTATTATTATTATTTTATTTATTTTTTATTATTATTATCTTTATTGGTACATTGAATATACACATCATGATTGCACTCCATAATGGGGATTTGTACCAGTATAAGACACAACTTAATTCTCATTTTTTCCCATAGCCCTACCCACCCTACCACCCCCCCCATATACATAAAATTTGTTTCCTTACTTTTTTGTTACAATCTCAACATTTTCCCCCTTCACCCTATTTACATTGAGCATTTTCTATTTCATGATATATAACATACAATGCTAGGACTCATTACATCTTTATTTTCTCATACCAAAGAAAGATGCAATATGTACCTACCTGTGCCCTATTTATTTCACTTATGAGGATATCTTCAAGGCATGTCCATTTAAGTAGAAATGATTCAAACTTATCATTTTTTATGGCAGAGTAATACTCCATTGTGTAGAAGAACCACAGCTTTTTTATCCAGTCTCCAGCTGATGGA
Organism: Petromus typicus; assembly: GCA_004026965.1. Taxonomy (NCBI): domain Eukaryota; kingdom Metazoa; phylum Chordata; class Mammalia; order Rodentia; family Petromuridae; genus Petromus; species Petromus typicus. Next base: position 3,363 of record PVIR01039064.1, on the reverse strand, counting down.
CACTTGGGTTGTTTCCAAGATGTAGCAATCACAAATTGGGCTGCTATAAACATGGGTGCGCATATGTCACTGTGATATGAGTCTTTTAATTCTTGTCCACATCCAGTATTATATGTGGTTACCGGGCTTGAACCTTTGTGCTTGCAAGACAGGCACTGGAACCACTGAGCTAAATCCCCGGCCCTCAGGGCTTAGAGTTTTAAGAAACTCCCTGAAGTCAGCAGATGGTAGAAATAGATCCTGCTATCATCTGAACTTTTCCATTTGTGTGTGAAAAAATGAATATCTCTTCCTTCACTTGTGAAATACTGTTGTCTAACTCTTATATTTTACAAAAAGAGGCCTAAAATATACAGACAGTTCTCATTTTTTAAATAAATTTTATTTCACATATTTTATGATTTGTGTCTTTTGAAGTGTGGCCTTGCTATATTACTCCAGGCTGTTGTCAGACTCCTAGATTCATGTAATACTCCTGCCTCAGCCTCCCAAGGTGAGACTGCAAGGATGTGCTACCACACCCAGCTGGGCTTCATCGTTTTGGGAGTTTACTATGATGTGAAGATGGTGTTCATTTAATAGAGATCACATTTCATATTTTACATATGAAATTACATATTTTACACGTCCTTCTTTTTGCCCGTAGTTCACATTTTGGAGGGGGAAGATTCAATGCATATAATACACTTTGGCCCCTTTTTATTCTAGTGATTCCATTTTAGATTATACACCAAATACAACATAAAGAAGTGACTTCACTCATGCAGAGTCAAATCTTGTTTGCTATGTTTGGTTTCATTGTTCTGAATGGTGACTGGTGAAACAGAAAGACATGCCAACTCCTCGTGTTTGTGGAAGGAGCAGGTGAACAAGTCCTTCTTTCTGGACTGATGACTGGGTGTGGGAGAAAGGGACCGAACTAGAGGTGATGGTGACCTGTGTGCACGTGACTCACTGCTGTGCAAAGTCCCTCCCGACTCTGGATTTACACAGTTGCTGGATTGACTTACAGGACCTTATTTCTACCTCTAATCAGCAAAGTCAGAAAGGACAGCTCCTTTTGTTAACCCAGTTGGGCTGTTGGGTCCTAAGTGAGGTTTTCTTTAATCATATGATTCTCTGAAAAGGTCCAAAGATCGCCTTGTATTTCAGGACTGATAAATGCAGATTAAAAAAGAGAGCCCAGTTTTTCCTTGTTTAAAACACAAACTCAGACTGCAAAATGGAAAAGATTCACATTTCCAGATACTTGGACAGAAACAGTAAATCTATCCAAAAGAAGTACTTTCTTGTTATTAATCTTTAATTATTTCCTGTTTTAAAATAAATATTTTGTTGCATTATTTCTGAAACTGCCACCTGTGTAGCCTCATTTTATTAAAGACAGTATAAACTAAAATCTATAAAAATTTAGATTGGTGAAGAACCTGCATATTTTAGTGAAAATTGCTAAATAACCCTCAATTTTTTTTTGTGGTATCAGGAGTACATAGTTTTCATTTACTATTTGCATAAATACTTCTAGCTTTTTGAGAAAATGTTGTTTTTACCTTTGGTTTGTGGTTTGGGGCTTATTTTTTTCTTTTATTTCAAGTACTTTAACTTCTGTTAAGTGTTTTCCATAACTGTATTACTTTGTATAGTATTTTTTTTTGTGCCGTTTTGGGCTTTTACTGCTTTTGGTATCATCTTTTTGGCTTGGATATTTTCATTCTTTTTTTTTGAGACAAGATCTTGCTTTTGTAGTTCAGGCTGGCCCTGAGCTCAGCCTTGAACTCTCAGCAATCCTCCTGTCTCTGCCTCCCAAGTGCTGGGATTTCAGGTATGAGCCACCACATCCAGCACTGTGGTATATCGTTCTGATTGCTGGTGGGCATGAGTCTCCAGGCCCAGTATTTTATGTGGTTACCGGGGGATCGAATCTGGGCCCTTGCACTTACAAGACAGGCACCGGAACCACTGAGCTAAATCCCCAGCCATATAAGTTGTTTTTTTGACACACAGGCTCACTATATAGTTAGTTCATGCTGGCTTTCAATTCACTACATAGCCCAGGCTTGCCTGGAAAATACTTGGAGCATTTCTCTTGCCTTAGCCCCCTGAGTTTTGGGATTACAGATGTGCACCACCACACCTGGCCCCCAGTCATGTTATTGAGTGCATACTTAAGCATAGCCTTGAATTGTCTTGAAACTGTTTTTGGAGGCAGGCATGGAACACATGAAAAATACATGTTTTCATTTCAAGACATTTCAAGAGAGTTCATTTTATTTGTCCCATAAGTATTTCAATTCCTGGGAGGCAGAAACTGAATCTTGAACTTTTCTGTCATCTTTACTACCTTAGTTACTTGTTTTGTAGTAATTTATAGTTTATATTCCCTGAGGAAAATTCTTGAAAACAGTTTTGGTCTTGAACTTTTCTTGCTAACATTGTTGATTTGGTAGTAAACTCCTTTCAAAGATTATTTATACAAAATAAATCAAACCTTGATTTCATCATTACAAATTTTCCCAAATTTGTAAGGTAAATAGTACCTTCAGCAACAAGTGCTATCATCTTACACTGGCCACTAATGAAGTTAAATTTCATCCAGTCCTCATATCATTCTTTCAAGGAAGCCATTATCATTGTTCTTTAATAATGAAGTTGAGCTTCATGAGGAAAAATAATTTGACTGATCTCTGGTCTAGAATTTTTAAAATGAAATCTTTTTTAGGGAAGGAGGTTCCTGCCCCAAAACAGTTTTGTGAGAGCAAAAGATTTAACCTGCATTGTCATTAATCTAATCATTATTTTCTTTTCTTTTTAATAATAGGCAACTGAATTTAACCAGTGGAGGAATATCCTATTTGTCATACAGTTTCTTCTTTCCTGTGTTTTGGGGTAAGAAACCATAGAAGATAGAAGTGTTGGTCCATGATATCTCCTGATAAGTCAAATCTAAATATACCTTCTGTCTACTTTGCTCTGTCAAATCCTTTTGCTTTTTCTCTGGAAATTACATTATTATTTTCTTTCTCCGTGGGGATAGACGTTTGCAGATTCTATCAAACATGGATTAAAAAAAATACATGAAAACATATTGTGCCTGTAATGAACATGTATGGATCTTTTCCTTGTTACAGTTTCCTGAAGTAGTGCTGCTAAATCTTTCAGAGCATTCAGTGATAGGAAATAGCATGTTGTGGCATACATGCCATATTTTACTACCACTAGCCCAAACCATTCAGCCCAACCATTATCTACGAAGCAATCTCATTGTCTTAGATCTTCTAGGAAACCTAGAGATGATTGAAAGTCCACAGGCAGGTGGAGAAGGGTAGGTTACATGCAAATCCTGTACCATTTTTTTTTTTTTTT
>PVIR01039063.1:0-14317 GCA_004026965.1 Petromus typicus | reverse complement strand
GTTAGCTCAGTGGTTCCGGCGCCTGTCTCGCAAGCGCAAGGACCCGGGTTCGATTCCCCGGTAACCACATAACAATACTGGGTGTGGAGACCCACACCCAGCAGCAACCAGTACCACATACCACAATGCCGGGCGTGGTGGCTCATGCCTGTAATCCCAGCACTCGGGAGGCAGAGGCAGGAGGATTGTGATGTGAGTTGGAGGCGGAGCTCAGGGCCAGCCTGAACCACAAAGTGAGACCCTGTCTCCAAAAACCTAAAAAAAAATCTAAGAGCCTACGAGGGAAACCAGGGGTTCTGTGCAAGTTCATGCAATTCTGAGAAAGGCCAGCAGATGGAGGTAGAGCACACCAGGCAGGCAGCTTCCCCTTCTCACCTGCTGTTTTCCACTAGGTAATGCACAATTTTGTCCAGGACCTTCTCAAACAAGGCTGTGCGGATCCACAGGTGCTTAATGGCGAGTGGGGACAGGTTGGGCAGCTTTGGAAGCTTCCGCACATTCTCCTGGAGGCCCTGGATCTGGTTCCTCCTTCAAGAGCAGTAAGAGAGAGGGTAAACCCAAAGAAGGAAATCCACAGGACTAGACAGTGGAAAATGTTCAGTCTCAAGAAAATGAGGGAGCGGCAGCTACAAAACAAAAACGCACACTGCTTCTAGCAAATGGGTAAGGAGTTGGAGAGAGAATAGTTAGTACCTGGTGAATGTGAAGATGTGGCTAAACACACTTCATACACCACTGACAGGCAGGCTGCCTCCTGATGCATCTCTCCTCTTCCTTCCTCCTCACAGCCCTCACTTCTCTTCTTCCTCTAAGTCTTCTTCTGTCTTCTCTCCCCATCTTTTCTTCTTTTTCACTCTTCTATCTTTTCCTCCCTCCTTCCCCCTCCCCTCTGTCTCTCCCTGCTGACCAGGAAGTCCCGGTTACAGAGAATTCAGTGACCCCTGGCCCCCTACCAAAAGCGAGGCCTTTCACACGGTCAGCAGAGTGCTCCGGGACCTGCCCTCAGTCCCCTCGGCCCACGCTCCAGCCAGGCAGAACTACCCGCAGTGGCGAGATTCTCCACACACTGCCGCTTCTTCCCAAAGCTGCTGAGTTCCTTAAAACTGTTCGTTTTTCTGTCTTTCCCTTTACTCTGTGATCTCAAGCATATGCAAACACAGTTCAAGTTTTTTTAAACTGAACTACTTACTAAGAATCTGTCCAGTAGCAAGTATGGGGATCTTCATGTTTGTTTTTCCTTGTGCCTGGCACAAGATGCTCATCAAACGCCTTCAGAAATGGTGACTGTACAGATGAATGTGTGGTTCTCCCTTACCCCTGGCAAAGGTGCCTCTCACCTTCCCAATGAGAAGTCACCCACACTGTGGGAGGCCCCTAGAGACCCAGGCCTTTCCAAGTTATCTGGGAACAGCTGGGAGCAGAGTAGATAGGCTGGAAGACACCCAAACACTGCCTGGCTGAAAGTCATTCCAAAGGAATCAGAGAGGGTCAAATCTTGAGCTGGTATTAGCCAACGACGCTCAGCAGACAAGAAAGGAAAGGGAGAAGGAGATTCTGACTCCATGGAGCCATCACCCTGGCAGAGATGGCAAACTTAAGGCATCCTATGGTTCAGACCTAGAATGTCCCCCAAAGGGCCATAGGTTAAAAGGCTTGGTCCCCAGCATGGTGCAGTTGGAAGGTGATGGGACTGATAAGAAGGGGGCCTAGGAAGAAGCACTAGATTACTGAGCACATACCCTCCAAGGAGATGGTAGGACCCGTCTCTTCCTCTTTTTTTCTGCATCTGGCTGTTAACCGCAGTGCTTGGCCATGCATTTGGGCTAATGGTCTACTCTGCCATGCACTTTCCATCACAATGTGCTGCCTCTCACGGGCCTGAAAAGTAATGGGGCCAAGCAGCCATGGATGGGAACCTCCAACACTGTGAGTCACTAACATTTTCCTCTTTACAATTTGGTTATCTCAGGAATTTTGTTACAGTAATGGTTTGTTTTTGGAGACAGGCTCTCACTATAAAGTTCAGGCTGGCTTTAAATGCACTCTATAGACCAGGCTGGCCTTGAACTCAGGGTGATCCTGTCTCTGTTTCCCAAGTGCTAGGATTACAGGCATGTGCTGTCACGCATGGCTTGTTACAGTAATGGCAAGCTGGGAAACACACTCTCAGCACGTCTGTGTCCTCCCTTGCCATGCCTACCTGTGACAGACATGGCCAACTGATCCAGGCATTTTTTCCCATGATGCCCAACCACAGCTTCAGAAGCTTTGGCACCAGGAGGTGCTGAATCCTATGTCTATCCCTGGCTAGACTCCTTGAGGGGCCCTTGGCTATGTATTCAGGACTTTAGGTGGCAGGTACAACAATAAACATTCAGGACAGGAAGGTTGTAGACCATTCTCTGGGGGACTGTCCCGGACAGTGCCCAACACTTCATACTCACGCATTCTCAATAAGCTGTTCCAGGTCTTGGACTTTGCGGCTCAGCTCCTCAGCTGGTGGGAAGTTCTTCCCCACCTTCATGAAGAGAGCTGCAATCTTGTTGCTGCGCAGAAAGCCAGCTGCCCGCCGACGCAGCCCATGCAGAATACAGGCTTCCACTGCCGCTGTGGGAACACAGGAGTCAGCAGGCCCTGTCCTGTCTTGTCCACACTGCTCAGCACCTGTGTGGCTCAGAGCTTTGATCAGAGGTGCCCTGGCCAGACAGGACTGCCAGAATCGCTAAGTTCAGGTCAGCATCACAGTAAAAATCAGGCCCCCCTTCCACCTGCCACACTCTTCAAGGAAAGCAAGAAATAGGTGGTTAGCCTGCAGCTGTGGGCCAAGCGTGGACTGTCTCTGTTGAGATCCTTGGCCAGCCACTAACCACTGGTGACTAGGCCACAGCGCCCCTCTCTGGGCTCTGGCATTCTTATCTGTAAAGGGGGAGTGGCATAAACATGAACCCCTAAGGTTGTTGGTGGGACAGATGGAAACACGTAAGTACTAGACAGAGCTTGGCACACAGTTGTCACTCGATGAACGTCTCTATTGTTTCTGTCAAAGAGGGAGAGGAGACTGGACTGCCTGACTGCGGAGGCTGACCGGGTTAAGGAACTACACCATGACCATCATCAATACTGTGATTGCAATACAGCTAAAACTTACGGATCTCACTTAATCTCTGTCAAGTCCAGCAAGTAAGCAAAATATCCTCACTTCTTAGATTTGGACACTGGGGCTCACAAAGGTCACTGCTCCATGCCACCCAGCAAATAAGCGATGGAACCATAATTCAACGAGGTCTGAGTTCAAGGCATGCCTTTGTGTTTCCATAAAGACCTGGAAAGGAGGATCTCACACTCATCTCACGTCTGTGTTTCCCTTGGAAACCCTGTCCAGAGCAGGACATCTGGGTTAAAGCCTGGCCTTGACCATTAATCTGCTAAATGACCTCAGGTGAGTCACTCTCCCTCTCTAGGCTGAAATGAGGGCCTGTGGGAAACTAGCCCTGTTCAAAAGCATTCTGAAGCCCTCACCTTAGTCCTGGTACTTTAGGAGGCTCCTATCTTACCTCTGTCTCACTGTTGTATGCAACAGGTGCATAATCCATTTTATTGAAAAAGTGAGTTCAGTGTAAGAGCTATTCCCTATATGGTGGCTGCTATGTATCGGTAAGTTCCAAGATTTGCCTCACCCAATTCTTGCTAAAGAGCCAAGACATAAGACCTCTAATCATCACCATTCACAGAACAAGTGAGGCCCCCAGGGTGAGAACTTGGCTCAGGCCATGTGTCTTGAAGTTCTGTCTTTTCCCAGTAGGCTATTACCTGACTTGGAGGAAATGTCTACAAATTGATTAATCTGCCCATTTTTTTAAATACTGTGGCTGGGCATGGAGGCTCACGCCTGTAATTCCAGCGCTTGGGAGGAGGCAGGAGGATTGCCATAAGTTCAAGGCTATCCTGGGCTACATAGTGAATTCAGGGCCAGCCTGAACTACAAAGCGAGACCCTGTCCCAAAAAAAACTTTAAAAAAAAACCAAAAAAAACCAAAAGGACTTATAAAATGAAATATTGTGGGTGAGTTTCTCTTAAATTTTTTTTTTTTTTGGCAGTGGTGGTGGTAGTAGGGAATGAACCCAGGTCCTTCACACTGAACTACAACCTCAGCCTATTTTTTAGTTTTCACTTTGAGATACGATTTAAGTTGATTAAACTGGGTTTCAACTTGCCCTCCTCCTGCCTCAGGCTCCCAAGGAGCTGGAATTATGAGTGCACGTGGCTTTCACTCATATAATCCTCTCTTCAAATGTCATATACATTGTCCAACTCTTCAGGACATGATCCTAAGGGACAATGGATAAAAGAAGTATCAGTGGGATATTTTAGGTCTCACTTAGTGCCTTCCAAAATTTCTCCCATCTAAAGGCATGGATCAAAGTTAGGGAAATATTATAAATCTTTTTATCATTTTATTCCTTTAAGACTTTAATTAATAAGTATTGAGCCATTTCTGAAATGACTTTGGTTTTATTTGCAAATAAAATTTCCAGAATAAAAAGGCATATAAACATAAAAAACATACTTGTAAAAATACTTATATAGACATAAAATGTATATTCCCTATTTATTTATGTGTGTGTGTGAAAAAAACCATATTCCACCTAAAATTAATATTATGCCTAAGGTCAACCATAAGTGGTATAGGAGGGGATTTGAACCCGACCTCCTTGGCTGAAAAGGGGGTGAACTGAGGTTTTGGTCCCCAAGTCACAGTGTGCTCAGCATGAGGGTCCCAAGTGGTGGCACCTTAGCTGTTTGCATGAGGGTGGTGTCTGGGCAGGTATCCGTGCTCAGGCTTCTCCATGGGGCCATGACCACAGAATAGGAATCAGAGCATGTTCTTCACCATCAGAATCCAGTTATTTAGTGTCTTGAGGGACAGGCAAGAACATTTCCACACACAGGTACATGTGACTCTGAGCTCAATGCTGACTCCAGGCCATGCAAAGACATAGCGGGGCTTGCAGTGTGGGTATTTCTGGACCTTACGACAGATCTGTGTGACAAGGGCAGTGAGTCACACTCTGAGCCCCCATGAGCTCCTGTGCTGAGCCAGCTGCTGGGGCCCCTCAGGACTCTTTCTTCACCTTCTCAAAAGTATCTCTGCGCATCTCTCCTTTTTTCTTGTGCTCATCACAGGCAGAGCAAGGAAGAGACAATAGAGGTCATTTCCAGAGGCAAGTCTGCCCATGCTCAGGTTTGGGCAGCAAGAACTGAGGCCATGCGGAAGGTGAGGTTTGTTCACTGTGTCTTGTGCTATTTTGCACTTCAAAATTCCCTAACAGAGAACTTATGGGGTCCCAAAATAACTTCCAAGTCACAAAGCAGCAATAGTACATGACCTTTGCTCAGAGATGTACCTTCCCTGAGGGAGCTCTGGAGAAGGGACCACAGACTCACCACAGAAGGAGATGATGTGGCTGCTGTCTTCATGGACAAACTTGCGCGTGACAGCCTCCTCCATGATCTGCTTCACCTAAAGGGCAGAGGCAGTGGAGAGGGAACCTGTGGCCTGGGGTGCAGACCTGTACTGCTCCTCAAGGCCTTCTCAGGTGTTTAGGGTGCCTGGGTAAGAGATATCCTTCTATGTCTCCATCATCTTGTCCTCTGCAGCTCTGAGGCTTATCTAGTCACATGCTTCCCACTCCCCTCTGAACTTATTCAGGCCTTTGCATACAGAGGCCACATATGGTGCACATATGGCTGCTATTTCTCAAATGTCACTCAGAATGCCCTTCCCTGGCCACAGCAGCTAAGGTAGCCCCACCCTGTTGTCATTCTGGTCCTATCAGAGTACTTGCCACCACTGCTGTTCTGTCCTTGCTACCTTATGCCTCCCTCCTCCTAGGGTATAAATCTTGGGGGTAGAAGCCATCTGTCTTGCTTACTGCTTGTATCCACAGACTCCACAACAATGCCTGGCACATATTAGATGCTCAATGGTGTCTTTTTTTTTTTTTTTTTTTTTTTTAGGTTTTTGGAGACAGGGTCTCGCTTTGTGGTTCAGGCTGGCCCTGAGCTCAGCCTCAAACTCACATCACAATCCTCCTGCCTCTGCCTCCCGAGTGCTGGGATTACAGGTGTGAGCCACCACACCTGGCACTGTGGTATGTGGTACTGGTTGCTGCTGGGTGTGGGTCTCCACGCCCAGTATTGTTATGTGGTTACCGGGGAATTGAACCCAGGCCCTTGCGCTTGCGAGACAGGCGCCGGAACCACTGAGCTAACTCCCCGGCCCGCTCAATGGTGTCTTAGTGAGTGGATAAATGAATCAGTAAAGGAATCAGGACAGCACTGCATAGAACATCAGCTGAGGAACCGGGTGGACCTACACTCAAATCCCCACTAGGCACCTGCCAAATGGACTCAGAAGCTAGTTCTGGGGAATGGAAGCCCAGCAAGGTGAAGTAACTTGTCTAGTGAAGCAGAGCAGGCCCAGAGGGGAGATCCCAGTGTGGACCAGACACACAGGCTGTTTTCCACTGCACACAATCACTCAATAGTATTTCCTGAGTGTCTCCTAGTGTGCCAGGCCAAGGGACACGGTGTAAAAGGGCAGCTAAGCCGCTGCTCACGGAGGGATGCTCTGCTAGCCTGAATGCCCTTCTGTCTCAATAGGCCCAGAGTCAGTGTGGGACTCAAGCAAAGCCTTTCTTGGTCCTTAGTAAGCCTGAGACTGAGGATGAAAGATAACCCCCCAAAGTCTGTCTCAGCTCTGCATCACGTGGCTCTGCTGTGTGAGTGAAGGAGCAATGTCCCGATTATTCAGTGGGTGAGTTCCCTGCTCTCCTGTGGCCCTTCCAGACGCAGTACGCCCATGCCATGTCCAAGTGCAGACTCAACTCCCACTGCCCCTCTTTCCTTTCCTTCCAGTTGCCTCTTATACTTGAAGCCAGAGTTTAGAGAATCCCTGGCCACATTCTCTCTCCAGAGAGGCCCTCTCAATCAGCTGGCATGCAGCCTACACCATCCATTTCAGCAACAGCCCTGTGAACAGCTCAAACTGAGCTCTGCCAGCAGTTTTTAAAAGTCTGAAAACCATCCAGTGAACACCATGGAACTGGTCCCATTTTACAGATGTGGAAATTGAGGTTCAGGAAGGTGACATGGTAAGGCAAAATAAACCTCTCACTTTTTATGTTGATTTCCTTGGGGCTTTTTTCATAGTCATAGAAATTAACATTTGAGGGGCCGGGGAGTTAGCTCCATGGTTCTGGCGCCTGTCTTGCAAGTGCAAGGGCACGGGTTTGATTCCCGGTAACCACATACCATACTGGGTGTGGAGATCCATGCCCAGCAGCAACCACTACCACATATCACAGTGCTGGGCGTGGTGGCTCACGCCTGTAATCCCAGCACTCGGGAGGCAGAGGCAGGAAGATTGCTGTGATGTGAGTTGGAGGCTGAGCTCAGGGCCAGCCTGAACCACAAAAAGCGAGACCCTGTCTCAAAAAACCTAAAAAAAAAAAAAGAAACTAACATTTGAAATGAGATTATTGATACAGGATTAATTTCTAGAATATATGACTAAATTATATAACTCAAAAATAATTTGATCAGGCCGGGGATTTAGCTCAGTGGTTCCGGCGCCTGTCTTGCAAGCGCAAGGGCCTGGGTTCAATCCCTCGGTCACCACATACAAAACTGGGCATGGAGACTCACGCCCAGCAGCAACCAGTACCATATACCACAGTGCCGGGCATGGTGGCTCACGCCTGTAATCCCAGCACTTGGGAGGCAGAGGCAGGAGAATTGCTGTGATGTGAGTTTGAGGCTGAGCTCAGCGCCAGCCTGAACCACAAAGCGAGACCCTGTCTCAAAAAACCTAAAAAAAAAAAAAAAATTGATCAAAATTAGCCAGAGAATGTCTGCCTGGTAAGCACAAGCTCTTGTACCTTGATTAAAAAAAAAAAAAAAGACCCAGAGAACTTGAATAGGCATTTTCCTGAAGACACACAGATGAAAAATGAGCATGTGAAAAAGATATTCAATTAATTATTAGGAAATGGAAATCAAAATCACAAGGAGATCAAACCTATTAGGATGACTACTACCAAGAAACAAAAGATAAGGCTGGCAAAGGTATAGAGAAATAGGAACCCTTGTACACTGGGGATGGAAATCTAAAATAATACAGTTGTGACAATAAACAGTATGCTGGTTTCTCAAAAAAAATTAAAACACAGAGGGCTAGGGATTTAGCTCAGTAGTTCCACTGCCTGCCTCGTAAATGCAAGGCCCCAAGTTCAATCCCCAGAAATTTTCCTTTGGATACATGTCCCAAAGAACTCAAAGCAAGGTTTCAAAATAACAGTTATATACTTGGTTTTTATAGCCACATTATCTGCAATAGCTAAAAGGTGGAAACAAGCAAAGTGCCAATGACAGGATGAATAAAGATAATGTGGTCCACCTATACAAATAAGTATTTCTCAGCCTTAAAAAGGAAGAAAATCCTGGGCCGAGGATTTAGCTCAGTGGTTCCAGCGCCTGTCTTGCAAGCGCAAGGACCTGGGTTTGATCCCTGGTAACCAAATACCATACTGGGCGTGGAGACTCATGCCCAGCAGCAACCAGTACCACATACCATAGTGCCAGGCGTGGTGGCTCACGCCTGTAATCCCAGCACTCGGGAGGCAGAGGCAGGAGGATTGCTGTGATATGAGTTTGAGGCTGAGCTCAGGGCCAGCCTGAACCACAAAGCGAGATCCTGTCTCAAAAAACCTAAAAAAAAAAGGAAGAAAATCCTAACACATACCACAACATGGATGAAACCTGAGGACATTATACTCAGTGAAATAAGCTGGTGACATGAGGACAACTATTGTGATCCCACTAATATGAGGAACCCAGGGTGGTCAAATTCAGAGACAGAAAATAGAATGGTATGAGCCAGTGGCTAGATCACAAAGAAGAGGCATGACTGCTTAATGGGAACACAAGGTCAGTTTTGCAGGAGGATACTGGCTACACAATTACGTGAGTTATTTAACAATGCCAAACTAGATACATTCAAATGGTTAAAAAGACAATGCTTCCAATATGTATTTTACAACAATTTTTAAAATGTGCATGTATTTTGCTAATGTACTATAAATGAATGAATAAAATAAAAGCACATGAGATCATGTCCCTCTTTTTTTTTTTTTTTCTTTTTACCAGTATTGGGAATCAAACTCAGGACCTTCCATTCACCAGAACACTATCCCTCCCATCTCCCTGGTATCAGCAGCTCAAGTCTTCACCACAGCCACGGGCTCTGCACACGCCAGCACCCTCTCTACCATCATCGGCACTTACTGTTCCTTTTACCTGGAACACTCCTCCACTCTTCCACCAGAAATCTATGCACTCAAGTAAAACTCCGTTCCTCACCCCCTACCCCATCTGATCCTAACTGTGTTTTCCTGCCTTCTCCCCATAGTCCTTTCGGCCTCTACTTCACTGCATGTTAGCCTTTTTGTTTTATTCTCTGGCTCTCCAGTGTAGTGGGCCTCTATGTTCTGTGAGGTCAGGAATTCTGCTGTTTAGCACTTTGAGTGTCTAGCACACTGTAGATACTCCCTAACTACCTGCAGAATGAACGCTTATCTCCACAGTGAGGTTCAGGGGACGTGGCACAGGCGTGACATTGAGCAGTGTCTGGGACAGAGCATACACACAGGAAATAGCATTTTAACAAAGTCAACAGAGGACACACTCCTGCCCTGGAACAAATACAAATCCCAGCTGGACAGTGTATCCCACTGATGCTCAGCAGGTGGGGTTTTTTTGTTTTTGTTTTTTTTGAGACAGAGTCTCGCTTTGTAGTTCAAGCTCATCCTGCACTCAGCCTCAAACTCACAGCAATCCTCCTGCCTCTGTCTCCAGGTGCTGGGATTACAGGCATGAGCCATCATGCCCCCACTGTGGTATGTGGTACTGGATTGCTGGTGGGTGTGAGTCATCACACATGGCATTGTTATATGTGGTTACCAGAACTGAACTCAGGACCTTGTGCTTGCAAGGCAGGGATCAGAACCACTGAGCTAAATCCCCGGCCCCCTCATTTCTGCCATTTAAAGGCAAAATCAAGAAGTCACAACAGAGTGAAGCTGGCAGAGGAAACACGACCTCCATGGACAATCTGGAGAGGCTGTGAAAAGAAGGGGCTTTCTTACAAGATCAGGAGCAGGACGTGACAAGAAGGCTGAATACAGACAAAAACAACATTGCTTCTCTGTCTGTGGGATCCACAGCTGGGACGCAACCAACTATGGATCAAAAATATTTGAAAAGTGGGCCGGGGGTTTAGCTCAGTGGTTCCGGTGCCTGTCTTGCAAGTGTAAGGGCCTGGGTTCAATCCCCGTTTAACCACATACAATACTGGGTGTGGCGACTCAAGCCCAGCAGCAATCAGTACCATATACCACAGTGCCAGGAATGGTGGCTCACGCCTGTAATTGAAGCACTCAGGAGGCAGAGGCAGGAGGACTGCTGTGATGTGAGTTTGAGGCTGAGCTCAGGGTCAGTCTGAACTACAAAGCAAGACCTTGTCTCAAAAAAAAAAAAAAAAAAAAAAACTGCAAAAAAAGGAAAAGTAAATGGTCTTTTTTGAACAAAGACTTTTGTCACTATTCTCTAAACAATATAGGGTAACAATTATTTACCCAGAAAACTAGGTATACTAAGCAATCTACAGTGAGCACACAAACATATGCCAGTGATTGTGTAAGTTAAATGCAAACATCATTCTATGTAAAGGACATGAGCACTCATGGATTCTAGTACCTGCCGGGACTCCAGGACTCAATCTGCTGGGGCTACCAACGGACCATGTACGCTGCAGTTCACAGAGCTCTCTACTGCACACCTCACCTCACTGGATCACCACGCAGGTTCAGGTTAATGTCCTCTCAGTGACCGAAGGGAATGGGCCTCTGAGAAAGGGGCGTCTCACCTGGAAGTTCCAAGGCCTGGAATACCCAACTCACAGGAGCAATTCACAGCCATTTTGCTGTAAAGATATGTTTTGAGGAGGATATGATCTCTGTCAACTACTCACACAGCCCTTGCATTACTGTAAAGCAGCCACAGACGATGTGTAAATTAACAGGCCTGACTGGGTTCCAATAAAGCTTTGCTCATAAAAACAACTGGAGAGCCAGGCTTGACTGTGGGCAAGTGTCCGCTGCACAAGAATGTGACGTTCTGCTTTGCATCATGGCTCAGCCTGCTTAGCCAAGTGGCCCCGCTCTCACAGTCTGTGCTAGTGTGGCTGACACCACCACCGCCGCCTTCACCTCTACCACCACCACCAAAACGCAGGCCTCAGCCCTTCCCATTGAACAGGGCTCTTTCCGACAGGTTGCTGTCCTCTCACCAACATTCTCATGCAACCATCATCTGCACCCTCATGTCCTCTTACCAACATCCTCATGCATCCTCGTGGTCCTCATCTGCCTGTCACCCTCTGGAGAGGCTCTGACACAAGGCCTTGCTGGCTGCCTCCCCACAGTAGGTGCAGAGAATGCTGGGTTCCATCTGTTCCACGTCCACAAAGGAAGCTGTGAGCTTCTTTAGGACTCATGACTCATCCTAGATTTCTCTTTGAGCTCAAAATGAGGGCAGGAGTTAGCCTTGTTAAACTGTCTCTGTCATCAGCTAGTAGGCTGGCACTGGCCCTCATGGCCACAGTATACCCTTCTGGCTTTGAAGACCTAGCAGCCCAACCCTACTTTTGAGAATATCTTCATCTCCTTCCCTTCCTTTCTTTTATCATTCCTCTTTTGAAGAGGGGCTGAGTTGTCTCCCCTCTCCAAAATTTGTATCTTGAAGTCTTAACATCTAATAGTTCAGAATGTCACAGATTTGGTGACAATCTTTACAGAACTTACTAAGTTAAAATGAAGTCATGAGGATGGGTCCTACTCCAATATGACCTGGTCTTCAGGAGAAGAGGACATTTAGACACAGCCACATGTACACAGCCACATGTAAGTGAAGAGAAGAGCACGTGAAAACACACAAAGACAGCCATCTATAGGCCAACAAATCTGAGTGATCAACCTGAGCGGGAACCAACCCTCACTGGTTAACCTTGACCTCAGACCTTCAGCCTCTGAACTGAGAGAATAAATCTGTTGTTCACACTGCCTAGTGTCTATGCAGCTTGAAGAGCAGCCTAAGCAAATTCATACATCCAGCATCAGCACTGTCACTGTCACCTTCCTCATCCCTTTGGAGAAGCAGCTGGACACACTCAGCTGCCACTTCTGGGGGACAAGGAATGGCTTCAGGCATGGAGACAGCCTCTCTCAGGTCTAGTCTTCTCCAGGGTGACCAAGGTCTGGTGCATGCTAGGTATAAAGATGCTGCACCAGCACCCCTGTTTGGGATAGCTCTGAGGAACTGAGGCTGCTACTGAGATAACATAGTGGTCAACAGCCCCTCTGCACATTCCAGCTGGGTGCAGACCCTAACATGCCTCATAAGCCTCCTGTGTGCTGATTCTACATCCAGCCAGGACTGCTAAGCAGCAATGTGGACTGGCTGGAGCAGCAGTCAGCAAAGTCGAAGTGCGAGCACTCTGGAATTCAGCTGGGGGGCTGTGCAACTGGCTGGCCAACTGCCAGGTGTGGGCAGTGACACAGATGGGGCCGTCATTCTGTCCCAGAAGGGCTTTTAGTCCACTGATCCGGGACTGGATGAGGTAAAAGAAGTACAGAGAAGAGCCACTCGGCTTATGGTCCTGCAGTGTCAGCCTCACCTGGACCAGGTGGGAAATGCAAATCATTAGCCCCCACTGAGACCACCGAACCTGAAATGGTAGACTGTTAAGTCAAGCCTTCCAGGCGACACTCACACATGCTCCCAATGGCATAAGAGAATCTGAGGGGGAGGAAAAGGACACAAGGCAACTGGAGGATGAAGGGGTGGATGTGAAATCAGAAGTGTCTCAAGCTTCTTTAGAAGGGATTTAGCAACCGGAGCACTGGTCCAGCACCTCTCCATACAGAGCTAGTTCCCTTCTGGTAATTTTCTCACCCACTCAGACCTGCGGGCATTAATGACTCCTAGTTCCCCACTGTTAACGGGTCACAGGGTGCTACATGCTGTCTGAGGAACTCCCAGCATGCATCCCCTACCTTAGTCAATAATACTACCTTTATTAAATTCGCCCTCCCATGCTCCGTTCTGAGGAAACTATTTCCAACCAGTATCCTGACTGTATACACACGCTGTCTCATGTCCAAATCCTGCACAGCAATTTGTGTTTATGGCTGTGGACCTGAAAACTCAGAGAAGTGGACCCTTCTCCCCAGGTCACACAGATGGGAAGCTGGCAGCTGTAAGGAATGGACCTGGGACAGGGAGAGGTAGGGATAGAGATGGAGATGGAGATGCAGCACCAAAGGTGGGCATGAGGAAGAGCCGGCTCTCAGCAACTGGCTATCTTACCAGAAGTTAATAACAAGTCGACAGCCCAAGGCCAGGAGAGGAAATTAAAAAGGCTGATGACTCGCAATGCGGGTGGAAGCCTCCCACACGCAGAAGAAAGAGGCTCTTGCAGAGGGGGACGCTGTCTCCATGCCGCAAGAAGGAGACCACTGCTCATTCTGAGGAGTGCATACAGGGATGTAGCAGACAGTGGACAAGAGGCAGAGGGCCTGGGAAGATCCAAAATCTAGCTCCTGCGCTCTCACCCTCTCTCAGGCTTCTAAAAGTCGGCCTGGAGAACACAGCCAGGGAGTTGGCTCAGTGGCACTGAGTCTGCCTTGCAACACCATGAGGTCCTGAGTTTGATCCCTGATCCCTGGTACCAAAAAAAAGGAAAAAAAGAGAAAATGAAGATCAGAAGGACCTAGAGGGGTCTGGGGACAACGGCAATGGCATGATTTTCTGATCTGCCACAACACAAGTATTTTTCTAAGCTTCAGCCCAGGAATCTTGCCACAGTCCAGGAGCATAGGGGAGTGTGACACACTTCCAAGCCACACAGGCCAGGTGTGTTCACACACCACCCAGGTCACACACCATTGGCACCTTCGTGTGCTCTTGTATGAAGCGGGTCCTTTGTGACTGCAATAACGCTTCCATGGGGTGTGATGTGAACAGGTCAGCAGAGCTCACACACAGTAGTGATTTTTTGATGATAAAGCTCACTACTACTTTGAGCAGTCTCTACATTCCAGGGACTGTGTGTCAGCATAACAATCCTAATAAAGCTGAGTTACCAAATTATTCCACTTTATAAGTGGAGAAACTGAGGCATGGTGTTCTTTTTTTTTT
>PVIR01039062.1:0-14161 GCA_004026965.1 Petromus typicus | reverse complement strand
GAGGAATATTGATGGGGGCACAGACCCACTCATACGCACAGTTCTCCAGCTGACCTGGAGGTTCATTGCTGTCCTGTCTCACTCCCTATAGCTGCATTCCAAAATAATCTTGAAGATCTAAAGACACACCCAACAGTTGACTGTAAATGTAATTTGTTTATGGAAATGAATGAATAATCTCTATCCCAGATGTTTACAAGCTTAAAAAGATAAATCACAAAACCAAACCTAAGCAAGTAAAGGAGCAAATGTCCAGTACATAGTGAAGGGCAGACACCACCACATCTGTCTCCTAGCACTGGTTTACAAACACACTTCATTCAAAAAATGCTCTAGCATGATTCAATGCAGTATGTCTCTAAAGAACATAAAAATGCATCATGTGGGACACCCTGGACCTCACTGCAAAGGGTAGGGAAAACCAGAAAGAACACAGCATTCCATTAAAAAGACAAAACTGCCTAGTGCTAAATGTACTGTGACCTTTCTTCTTGCAATTGACCTAGGGAAGCTAGCCTGGGGTGAGATGATGGTCACTAGTGATTGTGCTACAGCAGCTTTGTTGTGTTTCCTTATTGCACACATCTGTGTCAGGGCCTGTAAATTAACAGAAAGCAAAACTTGAACAGGTGCCCCTACTTTCATGCCTCATTGGCCAGAATTTAGAGAAAAGCAAATAAATAAGCAAAAAATGTTCAGTTTTAAGATGTAGAGTTCTCTACATAATAACTCTTCTGAATATTATTTTAGTATTTTCATTCTATTGTTATTCTACAGAAAAGTACATTCCACTAAATGTATATAAGATTTATATTTCACAACCACAAGAAAAAGAATCCAGTATATTACAGTGTTTCTGGATTGACTAAAATTCTCTCTAGTTATATGTTAGAATCTAAAGAATAATTAATTTAATGTATTCAAAGTTTCCTGTTATAGAGCATATAGAAACGAGATAGCAGCACTAATTACCCATCATATTTTTTTCCTAATCAGGAGTGACCCTATTATCATTTCTCAGGGAAGTGCTCTGGAAGCACTGATGAGGATTTTCACACAATTCTCCACAGGTGGGGGAATTAGAGCAGTCAAATCTCATCTCCCCACTCAAGGTCAGGATGGTCCTTAATGCATATACTTTGTGTTTAGTAAATTAGTTTCTAATATGCAATTAAATAGCATGTCATCTGTAAGTTGGGTATTAATAACGACTTATTTTTCCAGAGTAGTCACTTCTTTAGTTGACATGCTATTCTAATTCCTTCTCTGTTATTAGGTCAGTTATTCCTCCTGGCTTTAGTCCTCTGCTGGGAGAACCTAACCTATATATTCTGGAATCAGCAAGACTGTAACACTGTGAAGCGTCTGCATCAGCTCCTCTTCCCACACACATACATACACACACTTGTAGTGGTATGGATTATGAGCCAACTCTACCTGTTATTGCTTTACTTGGAGAGCTTATGACCAGTGCCCATTTTCATGTTTTTTATGATCCAATGAGTGTTGACAGATAACATTTTGATAGCTACATAAAAATGAAAAGATAAAATGGATGTGAAATATAATGCAGCTTCCAGAATCTCAGTTTAGAATTAATACCTTGTCTTTGGTCTTTCTTTTTTGTGTTTATTATTTTATTCATGTGCACAATTTTTTTCTTCCCAAGATAGTTAAGAGGAATGATGGGTGTATCCAGAAATTCTGTGGATGGAATCACATTAGGATGTTAATAATATCTTGTCAGCATTAACCCATTTCTCTCCAAAGATACCTGAACTTCACAGAAGGAATGTAGCAGCATTTTCCATTTGGTTGCAGGAACTGTCATTCTCAACATAAAGTTCACAATGTGGTACAGTAAAAAGTTTATGTTAAAATGTGCAATATGGCTCCTTTGTCAAAGATGAGGTGATTCAGTGTATCTGGAGTAGTTTCTAGATCTTCTAATATACTCCATAAGGATAGCCTCTTTAACAAATGGTGCTGGAAAAACTGAGCTTTAACTTGCCAACAACTAAAGTTAGACCTATCTCTTTTACTGTGTAGCAAGCTAAAATCAAACTGGATGAGAGACCTAAATATTAAAACCGACACTCTACACCTGTTGCAAAACAGGTTAGGTAAAACTCTTGAAGACATTGGCTTAGAGAAAAACTTCTTGAACAAAACCTCTGTAGCACAAGAATTGGCAGAAGGAATCAACAAATGAAATCTCATTCTATTAAAAAGCTTCTACACAGCAAAAGAAACCACCAACATAATGGAAAGGCAACCAACAAAATGAGAAAGAATCTTTATCAGCTGTTCCTCAGACAAAGGGCTACTATCTAGGTTATATAAAGAGCTTAAAAAATCAATCCACCCAAATTTTAAGACCCAGTTCAAAAATGGGAATCGGAAATGAACAGATACTTTTCAGAGGACGAGGTAAGAGCAGCTAAGAAGCATATGAAGAAATGCTCAACATCTTTAGTCATTCGAGAGATGCAGATGAAAATAACACTGAATATCATGTCATCAGCAAATAATGACAATTTAACTTCTTCCTTTCCTATCTTTATTTAAAGAAAAACAAAAACTGAGATTTCATCTCATTCTGTAAAGAAAGGCTGCTATGTCACAATTAGCTAACAACAAATGTTGGAGAGGCTATGGGGAAAAGAAACCCTCTTCCACTATTGGTGGGAATGTAGACTCATACAACCTCAATGGAGATCAATGTGGAAATTCCTCAAAAAGCTAGGATTGGAGGTCCCATTTGAACCAGCCATCACTCTGCTAGGTATATACACAAAAGCATTAAGTGATTCATAACACAGCGATATATGTGCACCCATGTTTATAGCAGCTCAGTTTATGATTGCTGAATCTTGGAAACAACCAAAATGTCCATTAACTTGAGACTGGATAAAGAAGATGTGGTTCTTTTATAGAATGGAGTATTATTCTGCCATTAAAAATGATAAGACTGAGTCATTCATACTCAAATGTGTGCACCTTGAGGGAATCCTCATAAGGTAAATAAATAGGTCACAGGTATGTAAATATCATATCTTTTCTCTGCTATGAGAAAATGAAGATGTAAATGAGTTCTAGTATATATAGTCAATATGTGAAATAGAAAATATTTAAAAGGAAAGAGGATGTAGGGGTAAATAATGAGGGGAGAAAGAATGTGATAGTAATATAAAATAAAGGAAACAAAGCTTATGTATATAGGGGGTTGGTGGTTCCCGGGTAGGTGGGGAAAAGGGAAAAATGAGAATCAAGGCATGTCATATTCTGGTACAGTCACTCTATGTTGAATGAGATGATGATATGTGTTCATAATGTTCCAATAAAGATTTACATTTGAAAAGAAAATGTGTAATATGGTTTCTCCTTCTTTGGAATACAAATTACTATTAAATATAATATAAAACAAGTGCAAAAAGTAATGCTTAATTCCAAGACAGCAATTTATACATGCATATAATTATTCTAAGCTGTGTAGTTGTTATTTTGGATAAAACATTTTTATTTTGAATGATGTGAGTTCAATCTCTCCTAAAAATTATCTTCCTGACATTTTAAGTAGCTTTATAGTACATGCTTTCAGCTGCACAGTTTACATCAGGAAGCAAAAGATTTCTACATATAGTTAAATATTAATTTTTCAAAAAAATTTACATGTTGTCCCAAGGAGGAAAAAGATTTAATGGTCCAGAAGTCTTGCAAACCTTCAAAGAACAGAACATTGAAAATGACAACATCTCTTAATATATTTCAGATCTTTTATACCATCTCATGTTTGTTGTCTTAAAAAGATATAAAAACACAATTTATCTTTTTTTACAAAACTAAACTTATGGAGATTTATGTGAATCAAATAGATATATCATCTTTATAGAAGCAATAGTATTCAGGTCACATACAATAATCTAAAATTTTCATATGACACTTTTGTGATTCATTATGTTAACTAAAGAAGATAAATATCTATTCCTTCTGGAAAATACAGCCTACTTAAGGTTACTGATTTACCTCCATTAACTACTTGGGTATCACATGACACCTTCCCTTTCATTTTGAATATTAGTATTTTAAAGTGGCTGGTGCCATGAAAATATACATTTTAACATAATTTTAGTATTTGTTTCATTAAAATTTACTTGAAAAGCAAGGTTTATATTACCAGAAAATAGTATTATTATAAAAATTGTTTCTAGTGCTAGTTTAATTTCATATTACATATACATGAGTTCTAGACACAATTTTTAAAACTTACCTTTTAAAAATATATAACAGTAGCAATACACTCCTGAATTTTATACATTAGAATGTAACTTTAATACACAAATATTATTAACTTTATTTCTTAATTCATAAATATTATTCGTGATATACAATTAATTAACTTTTCAACATGTAATTGAAGTCTGGCTTGAGGGTCCTAATGAACTCTATTTATCTGCAGTTCTATGTGCTTCCAAATCTATCCTGTCTCCTCCATCTTGTAGTCCAAATGCTCTTAATAATCTAATCGGTTAAAGATACTTGGTGGTATCTCTGAAACTCCCACCCCTGTATTCCCTGCTAAACTGCAGACATCTAAGGCTGTCTTTACAGATACAGGGCTCATCACTCACAGTATAAATTTCAAGAGAAACCAGACGTGCAGTCACCTCACACAATCCAGCTTCATCTTTGCCTTTCATCCCTGTGATTCCTCTGCCTAAGTGGAGATACGTTTTTACTCCATTCTAGAGAGAGTCTCCATCCCTCAAGCCTGCTCAGCTCCTGCTTCTCCACAAAGCACATCTTCCACCATAGCATGCAATTCCTAAGAACTTCACGCAGACCCCGGGAGTCTCATTATCATGTAGATAATTGTTCTTATGTTTCCCCTGTCTACACCAACAATTCAAGAAAGTAATGAGACCAAATAACATGTCTTCTCTTTCTTCACATTCGCACTATAAAATGCATAATAGGACTCATTAGTGTTAAATAATTAGTTGTGAATACTTAATTACTTCATTTATTGGCATTTTTGTGAGCTTACTTTATAGTTTACAATATCCCAAGTGATTTAATTTCTAATCTCATTAATGGTGTATTTGCCTAAACATGGTAACTTTCTACAAATATTTTAAGTAATAAAACACAATTATAGAACTGAGATGACATAAAATTCTTGGTTACTACGAAGTACAATTATTGTATCAATCATTCATTCAACTGGGAGTAATAAACTTCTTAATTATAAAAATGATGTATGCCTTCAGCAATTGTCAAAGTTGGAGAAGTTTAACTAAAGGCAAAGTGAATCCAAATGCATCCCATATGTCTCCACTCTAATGCTAAATGAGAAGAATTCTCAAAAAATGTTTTCTGGATGGTTTTAAGGCCCAATATTCTTACCTCCTGAGACTTCACTGTGATACTGAATAACAATTTGGCATAGCATATAGGGTGAGGTCATTAAATTGCACAAAACTCTGACAATACATGGTCTTGAAAGTCAAATGTAACTGTAGTGAATACAGAAATATCCTTAAGAACATTATCTTCAACCCAACCTAACTCATGATAAACTCCATTATGATTTTTTAATGGAAACTTTCATACGTAAAGCAGTTTTCTTAGACTTTTTGTTTATATTTTACTTTCTCTGATGAATATCTCTTAAAAGTAAAAGCTTTTCCAAGAACATGGAAAATACTTTCTAGCAAATGATTCAAGATTAGGCAGACTTGATGAAGGCACCAGCCAATTCGGTGACATGATCAGTGCTTGAGTCGGGCAAAATTCTAGGTATTGCAGAGTGCAGGCTCCATAGAAAGACATGGAAATCAAGGACAAACAAAATTATGTGAGAGGAAGTTCAGATTTATAGTCTGAAGAGAACTAGATACATCTGACTTCATCATGTTATAGTCTTTAGTTATCAAAACATCACTTTGTGTTTCTGAAAAGAACTTAAAAGTCACAAAAGCTGAAATTAAGGATTCTGGATGATTCTGCCATGCTGGTAGCTATTTCCAGGAACAAGATGGCCTCCCTAGAGGAATGTGTTCAGCTCAAATGCCGCAAATTTTATTAAGTGGAAATTATTCCTGAGTTGCATGAACTTAGATCATTGGGAGATCTTGTGTTCTTAACATATTTTGGTGTCCCGTAAAGTTTATTTCATTAAGCCGAGCTGGATAGTATGTTTTCAGCCTGCTTGCAAGATGTTTTGATGACCAATAAAAAAAATCCTTGTGCTGTTCTGAGCACATACTGCGAAAGAACTCCGTTATCCAAGCGGATGATATTCCCCATCAACTCCACTCGCCATGCACATCGTACTCTTGGCCTTCGTTCTTTGTCTCTCATAACAACTTAATTTCTGATGAATTTATGACTCGAAGACAAGAGTACAATACATGCCCTGGCAAACATGGTCCAGTAGAAACCCATCGACAGATAAACACATAGTGGACCAAGTGTGGGTTTTGCCCTAACTGTACATCCAGGAGTTTTCATGTAAATATTTCACAGGGAGTTTGTGACCCCGACACATCCACTCATTGCTTGCATTCACTGACATCTTGGCATTGTTGGACCACCATGATCAGAAGGCACTGATAACTTTCTTACCCTGGTTGTTGCACTTCCCAGACCCAATCTGGCCGCGCTGCCAAGGGCACTCACGGTGCAGACAAAGCTGCCTTTGGGACCAAGGGGAATCAGCCGCTGTGCTTTGGCTGGAACCACCCAGGAGTGTCATGTCCAGGAAATCTCTCAGTGCTGGTTGGCCTATTTTGATGGAGAACAATTTTGTTTTCTTTTGTTTGAAATGGAAACAACAGTTTAAAATAAAACGACTTGATAATGTTTTTGAAGCAAAACATTCATTGGTACATTTTAGAAATACATAATGCTAGCATTCATCTTAAGGATATTTTCATATTTTTTTAAAAGGAAATTGAGCACCTATGATGGTGATTTTACGACTCAAAGTGGTCAGTTTATCAGCTATTGTTCCAGGCTGTCCTGGGAAGTTCTTTACTAGAACTGATTGACATTGCTGACTTTTCACTGAGACAGTTGTTCCACACATTGGAGAGGATCTGGCTCGATCAGCAGAGGTGATTTAGGACAAGGACAGAGTCCGGGAGGGGGGCTGTGGTCGAGCCTGGGCCTGAGTGCCAGCTCTCCCCAGGGTGCCAGCTGCCTGCTGACAGGCAGCTCAGAGACAGATTCAGAACTTACCCTTGTGATCCATGCAATTGAACACACCAGTCCCTGCAATAAATCTCTACGGTAAGATAATTCTGGCTGTGTCTGGTGACAGATCAGGACTAGGGGAGCATTTCAGGGTGATCTGGACACACCCGGAGCTCTGCACCATGGCCAGGTGCAGGCTTAGAGACTCTTGGGGCCAGGAGCTAGCCTTGCTTCTCCCACTTGTCCTAACTGCCAAACCCCAGAGGCATATTGAAGCACATTAAATGACAATTTTATTCTAATTCAAAAATGTCACCGTTTAAAACCGAATAATGCCTCCAAATTTTCAAATTAGAAACTGAATTAGTAACAGATTTAGTGATTAAAATGATAAACCATACATATACCTTTTTAAATGGTAGAGTAATAATATCACCAATATTCTAGAAATGTGGGGAGATTACAGAAAGGAGAAATTTGTACTCAAATTCAGGAACTTCCTATAAAAGGAAGGCAAGTGTCCCTTCTTTCTTCTCCACCTCCATGGTCCTGCAGATGGAACCCAGGGCCTTTGTACTGAGCTAAATTCCCAGCCCATTTATAATTATAATTATAAGTATAATTATTATTATTATTATATTGAGGTAGAGTCTGGTTACATTACTAAATTCCCTATGCTATTCTTCAACTTCACATCCTCCTGCCTCAGCCTTAGCAGAGAGCTGGGATTATGGGAGTGCTGAGTGAAAGATTATGCTGCAGAATCCAATGTATGTGTCATCTGTCCTTGAAAAACCCCAAAAAGCAGACATACTTGCAAAATAAATTTCAAAAACCATAAGGAAGATAAGGTCTTTTCTTTTCTTGCTATTAAGTCAGAATGGGTAAGTACTTGGGCCAGTGGACTGGCTTATTGTGCATCCATGAAGCTGAGGTCTTCTGTCTCCTCCTACCCAACAGCCATCCTCTCCACTGCACGTGTGTCCTGAGCTCTCTGATCCATCATCTGACAAGGCCTTGAGTGCCGCGTCTTCATTCTACAACTATGATAAAAGCTCTGGTCAGACTACAGTCAGATCATAACTACGTGTAGTTGTCATGTCTGATCTTCATATTTTAATGGGGAAATGAGACTAATCTAGGTTAAATAAGGGGGATTCGGACATCGGGAACACCCACCAAACAGGGTGGAAACAATCTGACTCACTGCATCTATCTTTGGGCTAGTGGAAGCTCAAACTGACAGGACTTTTATTTTCCATAACTACAAATGCAGTTAACTTTGTTTTTCACATTCCTGTGACTCTTTTTGAGAAGTATTTTAATTCTCTCAATAATCACTATGTAAAGGACATGCGTGGACTGTGTCAGCCTTTGCTCCCGTCACTGAATGTGACTAAGAACTTCCCCTCCATTACGGTAAGATACTGTGAGCACCTGCTATAACACTGCAGGACAACTGCAGGACAACTGCAAAAACAGAAGGAACAGTGGATGGGAGTGATGCAGATGGGAGTATAGGTCCCCAAACCAAGGTAGGATTGGCCAAGGTGTAGCCTTGCCTTCCATATGGGCTTTGACATGCAAAAGACAGAACACCACTGTCTCCTGCAGCAAAAATGGCCTCAAACTTGCCCAAAACAGACATTTCCTACTGCAGAGATGAGAGCAGGTCGTAGGAAGTCGCTGATATTAAGCAAAGTCGAAGAAGGAAGATGAAGATGAGACAAGAGGGAGGTGATAAAGGGGGTCGAGAGGGAGGAACCAGGATGGATACTACCAAATACCACATTCAAACCCTGTATTTTGCATGAATAAAGTATATTTTCTAAAATGTAGCCGGATGCAACCTACCAGAATGAACCATAGTAGAGTAATTTAAAATTGACTATGGAATTTTAGTCATGAGGTCACTCTGACAAATCCCTTTGCACAAACACACAAACCACAGCCTCAAAATTTGATGCCTCATGTTGAGTTACTGATGAAGATGTACTTAGGCTCAGCAGGGACTCTCAGAAAGATGAACTGTGATGTGGTGACACACAGCCAGCTCCTGGCTTTCGAGGGGCCATCTATCCACGAGGATCACTGGTCATCGTAGCACCACAGCTGGAGGCATCAGTAGCATAAAATTTATGGGGAATACTTAGAATTATTCAACAATCATAGTAAATGATACCTTGCTAGTAATTCCTTGTCCCTTGAAAAGCATTTGTCTTGTGTTCTTGGCATTTTGTGTCTTACTGTGGTTCTTTTGAATTACACAGTCACCCTATCTATTGACCACCTCTTATGCATTTCAGTGATTCAAGTCATCTAACAGCAAAGCAGAGGATGAATTGTGAAGAGCAAAGAGTTTATTATCAGTTGTACAAGAAGAAATAGCAAAACAACACATCAACTTAGGCTACAATGGTAGAATTATGGTTGCACACTTCACTTTTGGGAGCACTTAGCTTTTCATTGTTAGGAAAATTGGAATTTACAAGCAAGTATTGCAGTAAAAAAATTAGCTTAGAAAGATGTTTCAGTACCAGTATATGATATTTACAATTAGAAGTGATTTGTATTCAGGTCTGATCTGTAATGCCAGCCACCACTATGTCTGAACAATGCTTTTCTTTTTATGACAAATGCCCTCTTTCCACATCATTTATGAAGTATGTGTTTTATTGATCATCAAGGGAAAGAGGCACAAAACTAAACATTTGAAACATTATTTATTACACATTACTGAGACTCTTAACCTAAACTAAAATCCAAACAGGACACATTTGATAAATAGATATTATTTAGCCAATAGCAAAATAGTTATTACTGTATACTAATTTGAACATGAAAAATCAAGTGTTTACTGTGAATTATATCTAATGAAAAAATGATGTTTCCAGGACTTAAATATAAGTCAATATTTAGAATAATATGATGCACTTGTTTTATCACCATTTTAAAGTAGTGTAGGCCCAGAGACTGTCTTGTAGAATATTACAAGGTTATTAGTGGGAAATTAAGGTATTGATAAGGGTCAATGTGGTATGAAAACCATTACTCCTTTTCAGTTCCACTTTTTAGTTAAAAACATAAGCTATTTAAATCAAGTGTTCATTTAATTGGTGCAAAGACAGACAACAGATTTACTTTGATGTTTCAAATGAATTCCTAGTAGTCTCCTTACCAGTGGTTGTAATTGCACTAGTGTGTTTGTCATTTGAATTATAATAAACAGTATTCTTGTGTTCACGTTTAGCACATACAAATCTTTCTGGGAAATGCTTGCCAGGGATTTAAATATATATATACTTAATGTTGACAGCGTTTTCTCTTCTCTTAAAATATGTGGCTCAGCTTTCTTCCAGTTTTCAGGAACTGGCTGTGATTTGTGTGCTTGTGCAAAGGGATTTGTCAGAGTGACCTCATGCTACACATAAACCTCTTTGAGGAGCAGCTCTGCAAATGAACTTAGCCTTGTGCTTCCTAATCTCTAGTGTCAAAGAAGTAAACAAGGGCATCAGAAAACATGCCACCCTCATGGAAAGGGCTCTTATGGGAATTCAAACGTTGGAAAATGGTAATTTCACATTTTAAGCATTTCCATTCACTGAAATACAACTTCTCTTGGGTCAGCATGTAGTAAGGAGCTTTTGCCTGCACGATGCTGCCTTCCTTCCGTTCCTCCAGTAAACTGGTTATGCAATCAGTGTGTGTTATGTCATACACTGAGCATTTTGTTGAGCATTTTATTCCAACACTGAATAAAAACTAACATCAGGAAATGTGCTAGACTAATCTCAAAGTATCTTGCTCAAAAAAGAAAGATTTAAAAAGATGGGCAAAGTCTGTCAGAGTCAATAGAGTTCTGGGGGGGGGGAGGCACGGACTCACTAAACAGCCCAGGTTGGCCATGAGTTTAGACGATTTTCCCACTCACTCTAGAGTGCTGGCATCACAGGCAAAAATGCCAACCACTAAAGCCAACAAAACTCAAAATTAGCCGATATCTTACTCCAAAGAGACTCTGCTCACTTAGGTAGAATAGTTAGCTCTTGGTAAAAACTTTAAGACATTTGGTTTACTTTGGCCCCTCTCTACCCCCAGCCCAAGAACAGTTGCTGACATAATCACACACATTCATGAACAAGAGGAGTCAGGACCCACAGACCAAGGGACCTCATCTACAAAGAATTTTAATTTATTATTTTGGGCTGTTGTTCTAGCATAATTGCTGTTTCTCTGGAACAGCTCAAAGGTTTGTCTTTGTGTTCTCTAGCTAGAACTGTCACAATGCTAAAGCCAGTTTGAGGGGAAAGCAAATGACATTTGTCAAGAACATTTGTAGGATAATAACAATTGGGACAAATACAGAACAATAAAGACGCTTCTGAGAAAGGCTGGTAGATGATGTGTCTCTAGGGCTTCCTGAAGTCCCAGGTGGTTGCTGGAGATATAGAAGGACACATGTATGTTCCACCTGGTTGCTTGCTCAGAAAAGCCCTGATAAGACTCCAAGTTCTCATATTTGGTTTGTCTTCAATCCCCAAAGAAACCAGCAAATTGTATCACAAAAAATCCTGTATAATTCCTCCAGAAATGTAGAGGTTAACTAATAATAATAAATAAGATTTATATAAAATTTCAAAGTACATAGAATAGCTTAATAACTCTTGAAAAAAAGGTTAGATTCACATTTTATAATGTAAACATTTGGATGGAGCAACAGTAATAAAGCAAGATAGATTTACAAATCAATGAATTGGACTGAAAGTTAAGAAACAAATCCCTGCCTCTATTGTCAGAAGACTTTGACAAAGCTTCAAAAAGGGGTACAGAATTTTTTGTACAAATAGCTCTAGTCACGTCATGGAAGACCAACTAGTACCTTGATCTCACACCATATACAAAACAAACTCAAAATGGATAAATAATTTAACTGTAAAGGAACTACAATACCCAGAAAGAAGCCTAAGTAGAAATCTGTTAGATATTGGAGCAAGCAACAGCTTTTAGATATGATAGCAAAAGCACAAACATTCAAATAAAAGAGACAAATTTTAGCTCATGAAATTAAAATATTTTGTGCACTAAAAGATACTCCCAAAAAAGTGATAAGATGCCTCACAAATTGGGAGGAACATTTGGAAATAATACACATCTGATAACGCTTTAATGTATAGAATAAAAGATTAAATCTTACAACTAAAAGATATAACTAATTACAGTATTACTTTTCAAATTGAACAAAACATTTGACTATGCATTTCTCTAAATAAAGTATCTAAAGACAATTAGGATGTGGAAAGATGTTTGATGTCATCGGTTATGAGGGAAATGAAAATCAAAAGCTACAAAGACTCATCTCTTTACATACACTGAGATGAAAATAATAAGTGTTGGAGAATTTGGAGAAATGGAAACTCTTGTATATTCCTGGTAGAAATGTAAAATTAAGATACTGCTATGGAAAACAGTTCAGTGATTCCTCAAAATTTTAAAAACAGAATTAATATATGACCCAGGGGTTCCAATCTTTGTTACATACTTGACACAAGTGAAAACATATGATTATCAAAAAACACGTACATAAGTGTTCACAGAAGCATTATTCAAAATTGAAAAAAAATACTGGAAAATTTCAAACATCTGTGTAGATAAGTGAACTTTAATAATTGTACTTACGTACATTGAAATTTTATTCAATTTTATAACCAGGTGAAATATTATTTATTCACAGCTCATGTGTATATGTGTGCTTTAATTTTAATGTAAATATATATTAATATATATAATATATTATATATAATTAATATATATTTAATTTAAATATATATATATACTTTTTTTTCCACTTAGACTCTCTAAAAATATACAAGCACTAGTTCAATCATTGTATAATTAACCATGAACAAAAGTTAAATTAAGGAAGGTAACACAGTTCCATTCCAGTTACTCTTACAAAAAGAAAGGAACACATTACTGAGAACTTATCACTATGCATCAAGCCCTATCAACACATATGTAATTATTGGCAACTTCATTTCCAGTAGTGTGTCTAATGAATTTTTTTCCCTAGATCTTCTGTATTTCCCCTGCCTGGTCTTTAATCACTCACTTGTCAAATGCACTGATCCATACTATTCCTTTACTTTAGTACTGGGGATGGAAGTTTGAACTCTGCACCTGTCAGGCAAGTGCAGTACCACGGAGTGAAGTCCTCGGCCCTCCACAGTTTTCCTTAATTGCATAACTTAAACTATACAGCTTTCACATCTCGTTGTAGAGGGTGGCAGTTCTCTGGGAATTCTTCATTAAAATTATAAGATTTTCCCATGTTCTGCAGCATGCCTCTTACATTCATTATTTTGAAAATTATTAGATGCCAGTTGGATAGCATATATAGATTTATATATGTACTCTGAAATTTTGATCATATCATGGAATCACTTTGGGAATCACAGGTTACGCCCCAGTGCTGTTCCTTCCAGGTGCAAGCATCTGCCACTTTTCTCCTAACATATGTCCCCAAAGCAGCCCTTCTGTGGCTAGCGACATTCCTTCCTGTGGGCCAGTGAGCCTCTTGCTATTCTTGGATACTCCATAAAAAGCAGAGAGAGGAGGAAAGACCACATGATTTTGTATGGATTATCAAATCCTCTCTAGTAATCTGTGCCAATACTTACCGGCAAAATGAGACTGACAATTTTAAAGTGGTAATATGGGAGACTGACAGTTCTGAAATGGTCATGTGGGATTATTCTTATGTAATTTTCACAGAAATAGAAATGTGCATGTACGTTCTGTTGGACCACTGGACATATTTTACAAAGTGTAGGACAAATATTCATGTGGATGTTTCAACCCCATTTATAAAACTTTACTTTGTTGGTTTCCCCTATATATTTATGTTGAAAATATTTTACTTTATTTTTTTCAATTATCTTTATTGGTACATTAAATATACACATCA
>PVIR01039061.1:0-14186 GCA_004026965.1 Petromus typicus | reverse complement strand
ATGATAAATTCCAGTTGTTTAATAGTGTAACTTTTCTCCTCTAATTTTTTTTATCGAATAAAATGCTATACTAAGTTCCCAGGAGTCAGCACTATCCATGTATAGAGTAGAGCTTTGAAAATATTGCCATCTGGGACATAACATCTATGCTAGTGTTCTACAAACAAAATATAGTAAAAACAATGGGTAAATTTGTAAGAGTCAATTGTTCACTAAGTTGAAAGATTTTTCTCCCAATAGGGAAAAAACTTTATTTTTATTTCCTGAAGGGATTTTTTCCTTAAATTTTTTATTCTAACCTGCATTGCTTTTCAAGTGATTCTACTATATATAATTACAGTTGTAGTCACAGTTATAGTCATATGTAATTATTTCCTTCTTTGGAGCAAAAAAAGTCTAATCTCCATGCATTAAAATATGATCCTCTGTCAATACCACTAACACTCAGGAATTTCTGACCTGCTGCCTAAATATGACTCTAAACCCTCTGCACCTGTATTGTATACTGTATGTTACCATCAAGTAACACATTTCTCCGAGCCTCAGTGGTCTAAGGCCACACAACTGTTGCTCTGTTCTGTTCTAATGCATCAGGAATTCAGGATGACTGAGCAGCGTAGCTATTTCTCAAAGTGTCTCCTGAAGTTAGAGCCAGGATGGAATCCAGGACTATGACCATCTCTGAGCTTTCCTTGAGATGGAGACCGGTGAGTCTTTGAAGTAGACCACTGAAGTGGTTGCCAAGTCACTAGGGTGGGCACAAGGCCTTTGTTCCTTGATAGGCTGCTCCATTACTACTTGATTATCTCATAACGAGGCTGCACACTTTTTGCAGAGATTTGGACAGATAGAAACAGAGTGTCTTTTTTCTAATGGACCCATGGAGCCACATACTCTTATTTCTGCATTTGTCCTAGTGTGTGTGGTCAAACTCCTTGCTGTGAAGTGGAATGACATGGAAAGCAAGGATCAAGGGAGCACATCTTGAATATTACTGACAGCACAACCTGCTAATATTTTCTCAATCTTTATATAACTTAAAGTATTTAGCTCTGTGTGACAACTATTTGTGTCCTTCTCCTGGCTCTTTTCCAGATCTGTATTTCCCTGGGAGTTTAGACTTAATCCCTCATCTTACTTGTCTTGAAATTTCTAGTACATTGTATTCAAAATATGTTTCATTCCCTAAGGAGTTGGGACCACAGCTTCTCACTCAATGAGTATAAAGAAGCACACACAGGAAAAATAACAGATAAACAGAGAAATATATTTTGATACAGAAAAAGAGAGGATGAAAAATGAGATAGAACATAGATTAAACTTCACCTGCTACTAAGTAAATATAAAACCATTAATGTCATTTTTATAGATAATAGAAATTCTATTTATCTGAGTTTACATGTTTGGAATATTGCACAATGATATTCTACTTTATGTAATGCATGTAGATGATTTGCCTTTTGTATTTACTTAAACTTCTTCAATTATACTTACTATTCTGTGAATAAATTGTCTTTGGATTACTCTTTATAAAAGCATAGAAATCATTGCTTACAAATAACTCTTCATTAATTTCAAGTAAGGCATTTATAATTTTTTTGTACATATGATTGAGGATTTTATTTAACCTTTAATTAACTGCACTGTAACCAGGTAAAATCATTTATAGATTGATCAATTAACATTTATAGGTAATTTCAGCAAAGGGCAGAGAAACGTCAGGAAAAACAAAAGACCCATAGGAGAATAATCTTGAAAAGTCTTCAAAAATGTCACTGCCACCCATCTTTTCATATCTATCCCAATGTCCTCAGCAAATTGTATTCCAGTTCTTTAGTAACTCTTGTCTAAATTGCTAAAATGACCCTCTGGTAATTCTCACTGTTTGTAGCTTCTTTCCTTCTAAACTTTTCTCAGAGTTAAACATATCAAAACTTCATTCCCTTCCCATGCTGAAAACCTTCCATTGTCTACTTGGCTGTCATAACAAAATCCCAGCATTTGGGTTGCAGATGCAACCAGCAGAAATTTATTTCTGATAGCTCAGGAGCTTAGGGAGTCCAAGATCCAGGAACTGGTAGGATTTAGAATCTGGCGAGAAACTCCTTCCTGCTTCACGAGTTATGCCTTCTCACTGTGTCTTCATGTAGTGGAAGGAGCAAGGGAGGCTTCTAGGGTCACTTTCATAAAGGCCCTCATTCCATTCATGAATGCTCCACTCTTATGACTTAATGCCTTTCCCAAACGCCACCTTCTAATACTATCCTGACTTTAGTGGTAAAGATTTCAACACACGAACTTGAAGAAGACCATAGCAGAAAGCTTCAGTTGGCCTCACAATCTAAAGTTACTCCTATCCTCAACCATACCCGACACTGTTCTCAAACCTTTTTGTCTCTTCATATCCTTTCCTTCAGCCCACCTGATTTTCCATAGCAAGGGTTCTTCTCCTTGACTGTTTCCCCTTTAGCCCAAAACCACTTATCTTTTCAGTGACCAGTCGAAAGGGATCTATTCTGACTTCTTTTTTTTTTTTTTTTTTGCATGACTTAATTCTCATTTTTCCCCCTTCCCCACACCCTGCAGACCCAAAACCCCATATACATAATCTTTGTTTCCTTTTTTCTTTATTACAGTCACATTATTTTTCCCTCATTATTTACCCATATATGCTCTTCCCTTTTAAATATTTTCTATTTCAGAATATCAACTATACATACTACAGCTCAGTTACAACTTCATTATCTCGTACCAGAGAAAAGATACAATTTTTTTAAAAATTATCTTTATTGGTACATTAAATATACACATCATGATTGCACTCCATAATGGGGATTTGTACCAGTATAAGACACAACTTAATCTATTCTGACTTCTTAATTCCCCCTTCTCCTAACTTGTGTTTCACAGTTTGATAACTATACATCTTTACTTGTGTAAATCTTAAATATACACCATATACCTATATCTTTAAATCATTATAGCTGAGTGATATAATTTATATTATACATTAATACTATAATATATATTAATATAATATTCATACAATATTAATTATAATATATTAATATAATATTAATTGTGTTTTTACTTTTGCTTCCACTACAGGGTTGTCTCTCAACTTTCTTTTTGGTCATGTTCTATATGTGAACATTTTTACAGATCTTCTAATATTTTCTTCAGAATTACCATGCACTAAGGCCAGATTAGGTACCTATATGACTTTATCTGTCACTGTACCAATATAAATAGAGAGTAACTTTCACATAGCATATATATAAAAGAAGACAGTAAAATATAACAATTCTTTTGGG
Organism: Petromus typicus; assembly: GCA_004026965.1. Taxonomy (NCBI): domain Eukaryota; kingdom Metazoa; phylum Chordata; class Mammalia; order Rodentia; family Petromuridae; genus Petromus; species Petromus typicus. The sequence goes on along the minus strand of PVIR01039061.1, from coordinate 10,872 downwards.
TCACAGAGTTATTAAAGCAATAATGTACACATACATGTGGTAAGATGGCAGGGAAAAATAGGAAAATATATTTTATCATCTTCAGAAGAAAATTATTTAAAGTTTTGGAAAAGGTTGAAAGTTCAGAGTACTTTATGCCTACTTAATTATGGCCCTGACAATAAAAATCAAGCTATAAAAGGATGTTAGTAGGCTCAGAGAAGGGACACCCATAAGCACCTTAAGGGACTCTTGTTTAAAATATACTGAACAACTCTGATAGATCTATGTGTTAACATTTCAATGGATGCTGTTTACACTTTATTTTGTATTAAATATTGCTTTAAAGTAAGTGGGATAACAAAACTTGAAAACCTTTTAGCTGCTAAGAAACCATCTTCTCTGATATTAATACTTAATATTAATTCTGCTAGTGAAAGGGCTTTTGCAAAACTTTTATAGCTGCTAAGAATTGAGTATATATGGACATGTCTATTTTGTATTTTGTTATCATTCCATAGGGGAGAGAGTTACCTAAACTGACTCCAATAACTTTCTTGCTATTAAGATAGGCTTTAGGCTGATCTCCAATTAATATATTCAATTATTTATTTTTGACATAAACATTTGTGTTTAATTTGCCAGTAAAACCACATGCATTTTCAGTAGATTTGTTTGCCTATAAAATTTTTAAGGGAATCCCAAAATTTATATATTGGTTTGATTAGTGACCCTCTAATCATAATTTGAATAAAATGGAAATGCAAAATAGAATCTTATAGTAGAAAAATTCCTGTTGGATGAGTTTTGTTTCTAAATCTACTTTTCTGTTTCCTTACAAAATGTGACCACTTGTTGAATATGCCTACATTAGTGCAATCATAAATTGTATTTTAACTTTGAAGAATTTTAGATTTTATGTATCATTAAAATTAAATTCATGAGATATTTATTTAAAATTTTACAATGCCTAGTAGTATGAGGTTACCAACATGGGCACAGTGCCTACTTTTAAGAAGATCATTATTTATAGGAGAAAAGAAATGCATCAATATTATGATTCCTTGAACCAATAGAAAAAGATCAAATAGATGGGTGAATTAGTAGCTTAATTTGAAATTATGAAGCATGTGATACTTCTATAAAGTGATTGTACTTCAACTTTTAAGTGATTGCTAAGTATACTGACATAAAAATATGAAATTTGGAACAGTAACATTATGCATGGTTCATAGAGTACCTCCTGTGTTTAGATGCAGCATTAGTATTTGGTATGGCTTGTGTCTAGATGTCCTCTCAAAGCCTCATGCCATCATAGGTGAAACTTTTCAGAGGTGACTGGATCTAGAGTGTGATGCTGAGATCAAGTGTGTCAGTGTGTGATACTGAGAAAAAGGGTATGTGATATCTAAGTTAGTCCACTGCCTGGTCTGGCATAGTTCTGTGTGTGGATAACAAGAAATGCCTCCTAGGCTGTGAGTGCTACATGCCTTAATGGTAGACATCCTGGACAGAATATAATGAACAGATAAGAAGCTACTATGGTTACCTGTACCTTGCTGCTTGCTGTTTTTTGCTACCTTTTGCCTTCTATGAACTGTTTTGTTTTGTTTTGTTTTCTGTGATGCCCTGCCATACCACCTTGCCTTGCAGCCAGCCAGCATGAGCTGAAACATCTACAAATTGTGAGCTGAAATTAACCTTTCCACCTTTAGCTTTAGGTGTCAAGCATATTGTCTTAGCAGTGAGAAAAGTGTGTAAGACTATATGTCTGAGCTCAAAATTAAAACAGCCCAGGCTTTTGCATATGATGTACCCTAAGTGGCTGTGCACTCTAAGCAGAAATGCAAAAAGCATCTTTCTTTTTCTGTGCAGGAGCCCAGTCCTGGTTTTCCAGTGCAATCATCGCCATGTGATTTGCTTAGACTGTTTCCACTTGTACTGTGTGACCAGACTCAATGATCGGCAGTTTGTTCATGACCCTGAGCTTGGCTACTCCTTGCCTTGTGTGGGTAAGTCTAGCTCTTTTTTTCCCCCTCTTACTAATGCTAATTTAGAAGAGAAAAAGAAACACTGAAGTAAAATTATCTTAGGTATATCTTATCACAGCCTAGGGCTTGAAAATTTTAAATTGGTCACTGCTTGGTAAAAAACATTCATGGGTAGATTACAAAATATATTAAAATATAATAGGATACTGTGTTGCAATAGGAAATATATGTCTTATATTAAACCTTGAAAAAATTTGGGGAATATAACTCAGATAAGATATGAAATATGCTGTGGAAAGACTAATTCTACAAGTTCTGTGTTTATGACCTGGATTTGGAGCAATTGCTCTCAAATTTTAAATTGTGTACTCCAACACTAAAAATGTTGAGCACATATTCTATATGCATGAAAGAGTATATTAGAAAAGAAATTAAAGAAGAATGATTTGAAGCTTAATTATTTAAGATTTAATAGTTTTGATCATTTTTTTCACATTACAAAAATTTCTTATACTATTATAATTATTACATATATTAATTTTAATTAAAGTGAAAATATTATCACATGCAATTAACCATTTAAAATGAGTGATTCTATTGTATTTGTTTCATTCACAATATTGTACTGCCACCACCTCTCTTAGTTGCAAAATGTTGTCTTTGTCTGAAGAACAAGCCACATCCATGAGGCAATCACCCACTTTTACCCATGTCCTAGTCCCTGTGCATCACTAATCTGCTTTCTGTCTCTATAAATCAGCCTGTTATGGGTATTTTTCAAACATGAATTTGTACAACTTTTGGACTTTTTCTGCCTTATTTACTCAGCGTAATTTTTGCTTTGAGATAAAGCCATGTGGTGACTTATGTTTAGTATTTCCCTTCTTCTTATGTCTCAATAACATTTCATTTTATGGCTTCACCATAATTTGTTTATCCACTGGTCTATTGATGATAATTTATGTTGATTTTACCTTTTGACTAATATGAATAATATTACTATGAATATTTATATGCAAGTATCTATATGGACATATGTCCTCATTTCTCTAGAAGCAGTATTCTGGGTTTAACTTTTTGTAACACTGACAACTTATCTGTAGCTGCCACACCATTTTATATTCTATAGCTTATATACAAGGCTCCCTGTTCCTCCACATCCTTGTCAGCACTTATTACTGTCTTTTTAAGCTAGTCATTCTAGGGAATATGACTTGATTTTCATTTACTTAATAATGTTGAATGTCTCCTCATGTGTAAATTTGCCATTTATAATCAGTTACACAGGAATATCTACTCAAGTGATTTCCTTATTTTTAAACATAGTAATTTGTTTTGTGATTGAGTTGAAAGAGTCTTAACATTCTGGATATTAGAACTTTATCAAATTTAAGATTTACAAGTATTTCTCCCATTCTTCAGACTGCCTTTTCACTTTCCTGATAATGTTCTTTGATAAAATAGTTTTCAATTGAGGTGAAACCAAATTTATGTATTTTTCTTTTGTTATTCTGATGAATTTAAATAATCTGTTTCCATAAACAAAGTTATAGTTTAATAGATTTGTGCCATGCTTTCTTCTGATTGAATACCTTTCACAATTGGTTCCTGATCTACTATGAGTTAAATTTTGTATGGAATATGATAGAAGTTTCTACCTCACTGCATATACACTTTAATGACTTTAATGTGATTAATAATGTTTCAGTGGTTTTGGAAATTTTATTTTGAAACAAAGTTTTACTTTCATTCAGTAGTTAAGTTTAAATTCAATTTCTTTCAATACTCACTTTTAATATCAATCATAACTGCAAAACAAACTTCTAAATGACACAGATCCAAACAGAACAGGATATTGCATTGTTAACTTTAAGACATGACACTTATTTTTCAATAATGCAATATTTTTATTCAGGATCATATAATATATGTGTCACTATATCAAGGAAAACTAACTGGAAGGTATTGTGCTTTTGTATTTTTAACAAAAGCTTTCAAATCCAGAGAAGCAATCATATACAGACTGAAAAACTCTCCTACATATTTTACTGAGGTAATTTTGTATTCTAAATTCTTTTATTCATTAAAGCACATACCATGGAAACACTCACTTCTCCTAGTCATTTATAAATCTTCTCTTCATATTTAACAGTGTTTAATAATCAGGTTCAGTTTTCACTCATTTTTGAATGTTAGTCTTTTTATTATAGAATATGTCACACACACCAAAGTAAAAAGAAAAGCACTACAATATATAAGCCCTCTAAAGTTGATTAGCTGGGCTTCTGCCATATCAAGATTTGGAGGTTTTTCTCCTGGTTCTTGTTGATGATGTAGGATCTGCCACTTTCCAGTTCTAATTCCCATCTGTACCGCATCCCTCAGAAGTCACTCGTTGTTCCTTGGATGCTCACTGTTTCTTGTCATGGTGCAAAAACTAGGAAACATTTTTAAAGTACAAACTACCACATTTATTAGACCGTATATACTTTTTTAGTTCAAAATAAGTTTATGGAATTTTCACTTAAATTGCTGATTTCTCCTTTGGCAAAAAAATCTTATTACTTGGTGATATCAAGTTATTCATGTATATTTTTTGTCCTCACTTATTTCTAAACTATCTATTATACTCCATAGATCATTTCTAAGAAGTATACGAATATTTTGTCCATTTAAAAATATAGCAATATTGAATTCCCGTGCATAAATATACTTTCCTTTCTTTTATTGTTGGACATTTAGTTTTCATTTTTTATTACAAATATTAGATTTATGTGCACATGTATTTTCATTTTGTCAGAATATCATTGAAATAGATGCCTTGTATGAGATGTTACTGTGTAAAAAGGAAGATATATACATTTTCTACTCTTTCAAATTCCCCATTCAATAGCTATAAGTTTTCATTCCCACTCACAAGGCTAAGAAGAGCAGCTCCTGTGCTGCCTTACCAGTGGAGGAGCTGGAAAGCTTTGGTCTAGGGCTTTTGTTTTGTCTTGCTTTGTTTTGTTCTAGTCATATAAGATATGGTGCTTTTTTATTTTTTTGGTTTTGTTGTTGTTGTTGTTGTTGTTGTTGTTGTTGTTGTTGTGTTTTGTTTTTGTTTTTGTTTTTTTGAGACAGGGTCTTGCTTTGTAGTTCAGGCTGGACCTAAACTCAGTCTCAAGCTCACATCACAGTAATCCTCCTCTCTCTGCCTCCTGAGAGCTGGGATTACAGGCATGAGCCACCACACCTAGCACTGTGGTATGTGGTACTGATTGCTGCTGGGCCTGAGTCTCCACACCCGGTATTGTCTGAGGTCACCAGGGGATCAAACCTGGGCCCTTGCACTTGCAAGACAGGCGCCGAAACCACTGAGCTAAATCCCTGGCCCATTTATTTTTTTTATTTTAACAAAAATTGAGCAATTTAAAAAACATATTTTAAGATCCCTTTGCTTTTTTCCCTGTTGTTTTAAAAGCGTCAACTTTTCATCAAGGGGCAGGTTAGTAAATATATTCTTTATGAAACATCATCTCTGTAGCATACCATTGACAGCCTCTGTTAGTCACAGCGAAGGTTGGTAAACCTGGACCACTTTAATTTTTTATAAAGCTTGTGTGTAAAATTGGCTTTAGTTTTGCTGGCTTTTTGCTAAGAGATAACTAATGACCTCTGTGTGAAATACTCTGCCTGCTCAAGCTCTACGTTATTACAATACATCATATAGATTCAGCTGTGGTCTAGTGGTGATTTAAATACCTTTCTGAAAATAATTCATTGTATTTTTAAGTATGTCAGTGAGATATCTAGGATCTTTGAAATTTAGATTCTTAGAATGTTCCCCCACATATGAAGAGACTTCCAGATGTTAGGGACAGTGTGTGTGTGTATGTGTGTGTGTGTGTATGTGTGTGTGTGTATGTGTGTAAAACTAACTGGTTTGTCCTTGGTGTTTGTTTGACATAGACTCTCTTCATTTATTCCTTGCTTGGCTTTTAGATGTGGTTCGAAGGATAATAGTTTCATGTACTCCTTCACCTGTGCCTCAGGCAGATTAAAAGTCCAGCCAGGGTCACTCCACAGTGACGATGGTCCTTGCTTCCTCAGCATTGCTGTTTTCTTTTTCTGCCTGTTCTAACAGTATTGGTTCTATTTTAAATTAATGGTTTGTTGGCAAAATTAGTCTTAAGTCACTTACCTGTTTTAACAGAGTTAGTTCAGTTTAAATGAGGCAATTTATCTATGTTTATTTTAGTCAGGAGCAGGTCATCTGCTGCCCCCCAGTTTGTTACACATGCTCAGTGGACTCAGACTAAGGCAGGAGAGAGTCACAAAATTAGTCTGTATGTTAGCTTTTCATGAAGGTCAATTGTTTTTCTATTTTAAATAAAAACTATATATGTCTAAATGTTATCCCCTAAACTATTGAATCACTTTTCACATAAGCTAGTGTGTACACAAAGCCTCAGAAAAATGAACTTCAAATCCTGACCCTGAATTTTAGTAGCCTTGTAATGCTGGGCGCATGGTGCCTTTACTCCAGTATTCCTCAGTTTCATTTAGGTGACATGAGTATACTACAGTAGCACCTCTTTTATAACTTAGCATCTGGTTGCATTAACATAATGATTTTACAATGCTGTTAGCTTAAATGCTGAAAATGGTAATATTTAGTCTTAGCTTAACATATATGCACTTCCATAAAATGTATATTTAATGCGTATGTGTATATATCTGAATCTATACATACTGTCCCAGAGGAACACAAATTTGGACATTCTGTAACCAGGTTGGTGTTTCCTATAATGCAGTACATAAATCAAGCAATTATCAAGCATTATTCACTTATGTATTTATCTGGCCATCTTAGTTTGACAAATTTTGCCTTGATATATCAAACACAGAACAATACATATGCAATGAAATGATAATAAAACAGAAATAGAAAAAACAAAGCTTATGAAAGAATAAATCAAAACAGTATACTATCAGAAACAAGAACGGATTGAATACATATTTTTCATGATAGTCTTCTCCCATTATAAGGATTATTAAGGGATGATTTCAATGTATATAACTCCTATAAATTAAATATATTACTACTATAGAAGATGAATAAAAATTACTGTGAACTCTACAAAAAAACTTAGAATACATTCAACTACAGCATTATAGAAATCAGCCCTCCTTGGGGGCTGATTGTCCACCATCAGGTGCAGCAAATGAGGCAGTCCTGCCAGCTGTGCCCCTCCCAGGGCCAGTGGACATTTTTTTTTAATTATCTTTATTGGTACATTAAATATACACATCATGATTGCACTCCATAATGGGGATTTGTACCAGTATAAGACACAACTTAATTCTCATTTTTTCCCATAGCCCCACCCACCCTACCACCCCCCCATATATATAAAATTTTTTTGAGGTTCCTGGCTAATGTCAGCAATTTGGACTGTGCAAAAATAATTAGGTTTGGAAAGTCAAATCTTAGTGTGGTCCTTAGTTTTGGGGGAGCTTGATGATTTCTCTGAAGAGGGGATTCAGTTACTTTCCAATCACCACAGTTTAAAATGCCTCATTGTTGGAGCTTTCATGATGACATCCAGCAATTTTTCGATTATGCTTCTTTCAAGAAAAATAAAGGCAATTTTTTTCATGTAGTCAAGGCTATTTTATCCCCAAATTCTCTTCAAGGACACAGTTCTTATCTATTCATGAGAACTGGGTTACTCAGGAAGCAGAATCTACAGTTCACAAACACTCCTTAACTTTCCTGACCCCAAGTATTTGAAGGAAGTTGGAAATGGGGCAGGCTTACAGGTGAGAAAGTTCTTTGAATTTTTCTGGTGGTCATATTCATGTCACTGAGGAATACAATAAACAAGCAAAAACATATACAAAAGGACTTTCTAAATCCACAGATTAGAACAAATCACACTGCTAGGCATACTCATTACTATTACTTTGAAAGCTGAGTTGAAGGAGAAAATCGTCTCATGCTGGTATATTTCTGAACTATTCTAGCTCACCTTGTGGGAATTTACCCCCTCCCTCCTCTCCATCTTACTATTTTCAAATGAATTACCTTTTATCTAATACTCATTACTGTCTCTTTGTTATGGGGACACGCTGTAACAGTATTTGGATACTAAATGTATAGGAAAATAAACTTTAAAACCTAAGATGAGTTTCTGAGCTAGCAAAAAACCAATTCACTAAATAGCATTAGCTATTTCACAAGTTGCTATTTCACTTGTTTTACAAGTTACAGTGGTCCTACAGAAACCACATAAGAATGTGTGTGTGTGTATTTGTATATTTATGTGTGTACATATGCTTATATGTATGTATGTATGTATGAGTGTATATTGCTAATAGACCTACATTTCAAATATCCTAGTAACAATGTCTATAGACATTCACTTTCTATCAATAGGTAATACATCTTATTTCCAAAACGTGTGTAATAAGATGTTCTATTTTTTCCCATAATCTTGCCCCTCAATCCTTTTCCAAGTTCCTTGAGCTAAATGCCATCAAAGATCACTTGAAGAATTTTATATTATCACACTATTACTAATCAACAGTGAACCAATCTTTTTCATTGACAAAATTGTTATGTTGAATAATTAAAACTGACTTAAAATTCCTTCCCACCACAAAAATTTACTCCTGATGTGAAATTCTCATTTGACAAGAATGGGATTTTTATGTTTCATGGGGGTAAGTTGCTGAATTTTATTTCTCTTGGATTCAAAAATAAATAATTACAGCTATTCCTGGATGCATACCATATATAAATTACCAATCTTAGTGCTTATAGATATATATCCAACTCATCTCTGCATATGGATGCATATTCTCTGAGCAAAATATCTTTTGCATGGGAGACAATAGCATTAACAAGTGCAAAACTGCTCTTTCTTCCAAGATGTGAAGGATTAGATATGGTATCCAGCCATAGGTCTTATAGTAAATGTTGACAGAATTGAAAATAAGATTAGCAAACACAGGTAATACAGTGTGTTCTAGAACCTCTGACAAAGCATTGCCTGAAAGTATGAATGCTGGGGGAAAACAAAGTAAATATTCTGAAATATTTACTTGTCTTTTCTGTGTCATCTGTTATTCACATTTCATGTTAGGAATTATTTTGAAATGCCAAAGGATCCTTTCTGTCTATTATTAACACTGCATGTCCCTCTCTGATTTAGGGAAGCTTCAGGAATTTAGGTTGGTTTGTTTAAGAACGTTGCTCTAGAATTCACATGGTGTGGACTCTGCATAACATATTCACCATTCATCTGTACTGAGCCCTAACAGCACAGATTTTCTTTGGCCTTGGGGTTCCAAGGAAACAAGTCCTACCTTCCCTATGACACACCTTTGGTATTGCTACCACTGTCATTCAAATGTATCTTTTTTCTTTGAAATTGTTGTTTTTTTTTTAACATTTTACTTCCTGCTCCCAAGTCACTTTTGATATAAGCTCAGTTTTCATCTAAGCTTGAATGCAACTTCTTTTCCATCAAATGTGCTTACTCACTAACTGCAGGCCAACAGGGCCTTGGATCTTTGTCTACACTGATGTTTGTTTGTCTTGTCCTTTTGGAGTACAGAGATATCCCAGATGCCTGGAGAGTCAAAAAATCCAGATTCCAGACAGCTAGTTAAGTTGCTAAACATAAAATACAGCAGAAGTGATTCTTTTCTTGACTTAAAAATTGGCTTTCACGGGGACAATGTTGAGATTGTAACAAAAAAGTAAGGAAACAAATTTTATATATATGGGGGGGTGGTAGGGTGGGTGGGGCTATGGGAAAAAATGAGAATTAAGTTGTGTCTTATACTGGTACAAATCCCCATTATGGAGTGCAATCATGATGTGTATATTTAATGTGCCAATAAAGATAATTTTTAAAAAATTGGCTTTCAGATACACACAAAAAAACTCTATAACTCTTAAAACTGCCTTGGGAAAGCAGGAAAATATATTAAAAGATAAAGTACTATGGAAGATATGCAGATGGTCAATACACACATTAAAAATTCAACATAATTAGTTGCTAAAGAATTATGACTTGAAGAACAAAAGTAAAATGATAGGCATACATTCAAAAAGATAAGAATATGAATTCATAAATATCCAAAAAGCAATTTGGCAATTTAAACTATGCCAAAATATTAACAAAATGAGCAGAAGCCTATCCACACTAACCTTCCAGGTATGTCTGTCTGCTTGTCTGCCTCTTTGATATATAATGCTCTTCCACTACAAGTTCCCATATCATTTATATTTGTAATAGTCACCATAAAAAGTCAGCCCCAGGATTGAAAGCAGGATTTAAATACCTTATGTGCTTGCAATCCAAAGCCAGTGTTTTTTCTGCCTCCAAATCAATTGAAATGAAATTCAACTTTTTATTTTCTGAGATTAATATCAAATTCCTTTCTGTTTTGTTAGGTGGGTTAGGAAAATGTTTTTAAATTATTATTTTGATTAGTACATGTTTGCAGTAGCTTATGATTATATACATTGGGTAGAATTGATTCATACATAATACATTGTAGTTGGTGGTTTAGTAATTTTGATAGCTCTTCCTTGGCTTGGAAGCATAGGGCACTGTACATACAGGAGTAGTCTACCTTGTAGTCCAGTGTAGCCTGACTATGTTCTTTTGTTCCACACCATCATTCAGGACCCCAAATGCATCTTCTGCAACCTAGTGATTCTGTCATCATCAGTTCCCTCCAGGTCCTTGCTGGACCCTCTTCAACAGTGCACAAGCAGAGCAAACTATGCTCCAACCTAGGAATAGCACAGAGGCCTAAGAAGGATCCCCTGACTCCCTGTCACATTCCTTATAGCAGAACTCAGCCCGATGGAGCCAACTAACCAACCACACAGTATGAGTGC
>PVIR01039060.1:0-14099 GCA_004026965.1 Petromus typicus | reverse complement strand
TGACATTCTCAATGAAACTGAAAACCCATGAGTGGAGGCACAGGATGCTTTATTTGGAATCAGGCATGCCACAAACCAGTATGCTAAATATATACCCTGTTAGCCAAAAATCCACAAAGATATTTTATATATCAAGGATTAAAATTTACTTTCCATCAAAGACTGCACTCAGGGCTTCACACATGTTAGGCAAACACTCTACAAACTGAGCTACACTTGAGGTTTTTAAATTTTTATTTTTAATTCAGATATATGATCCAGGTAAGTCACCCAGGCTGTCCATGAACTTTTGATCCTTTTGTCTCAACCTCACCTGGGACTAAGATACAGGAATGTGTCATCATGGCTGGCTAATGATTTATTTTAAACCTTTATATATTGAAATAATTCACCTAAACATAGGATTCTATCTCTCTAAATAGTAAAGTTCATTCTGTGATTATTGCTCCACCAAAACATCTGTGTGTCAATCTTAAAGCTGTGAATATGAATTTAGATAAAGATAACTCAGATAAAGATGTAGCTCCCAGCATAGCATGCATTTGAGAGAACTCCACATTTTTAGGCAAGATAAGAGCATTTTGGTTCTCAGTAACATGTGTGATGTCACCACACCCTTCTCTTCCCCAATACTACAAAAAGTGCTCACATCGGGACTTTCAGAATCTCCTGCCTTATGAATTAGTGCTCGTGCTTCTTGGGCTTTAGATAAACACTAAGTAGCTCCTTGATTCTAAGACCTCCAGACCTGGATTGCAGGTCATCTCTGGGTTTATAGGAGAACTTTCACTCAAACACATGTTGAGGAAAGTTCAAAGTTTCAAATGAAATTAAGATCGCTAAATCTACATCTTTCACCATGCACCAAACTAAAATCAAAGCGGATTAGAGACCTAAATATTAAAACAGAAACACTAACCTCCTGGAAAACAGGTTAGGTAACACTGTTGGAGACACTGACTTAGGGAAAGATTTTCTGAACAAAATCTCTATAGCATGAGAACTAACAGAAGGAATCAATAAATGGGATCTCATTCTATTAAAAATCTTCTTCACAGCAAAATAAACCACAGACAGAGCTAAAAGACAACAGAGAATATGGGAAAAAACTTTACTGTTTTTCAGACAAAATATTGCTGTCTAGAGTATATAAAGAATATTAAAAAATCAGTCCCTCCTCCCAATTTAAAGACCCAGTTCAAAGATGGACATCTGAAATGAACAGATACTTTTTAGAGGAAGAAGCAAAAGCAGATAAGAAGCACATGAAGAAATGTTCAACATCACTGGTCATTGGAGAGATACAAATGAAAACAACTCTGAGATTCTATCTCATTCCACAAATCATGGCTGCTACTGCAAAATTAATCAGCAACAAATGCTGGCAAGACTGCAAGAGAAAATAACCCCTCTCCACTGATGGTGAGAATGGAGATTGGTGTAACCACTGTAGACATTCCTCAAAAAACTAGGATTGGAAGTTCTATTTGACCCTAGTATTCCCCTGCTAGGTATATGCACAAAAGGATTAAAAGATTCATATAACACTGACATATGTGCACCCATGTTTATAGCAGCTCTGTTTGTGACAGCTAAATCTTGGAAACAAATCAAATGTTCATCAATAGGAGATTAGATGAAGAAGGTTTTTTGTTTGTTTGTTTGTTTGTTTTGTTTCTTTAATAAAATGGAGTATATCACTCTTCCATAAAGAATATGGGCCAGGGATTTAGTTCAGTGGTTCTGGCACTTGCCTTGCAAGAACAATCCTGAGATCAATCCCTGGTAACCACATACAGCAATGCTGGGTGTGGTGACTTACATTCAGCAGCAATCAGTACCACATACCATGATGCTGGGTATGGTGGCTTATGCCTATCATCTCAAAAATCGGGAGGCAGAAGCAGAAGATTGCTGAGTTTGAGGCTGAGTTCAGGACCAGCCTGAACTACAAAGTGAAACCATATCTCAAAAAACTAAAAAAATAAATAAATAAATAAATAAAAGAAAAAAAAAGAATGATAAATATGAGTCACTTATACTCAAATGAATGTAACTTGAGGACACACTCACAAGTGAAATAAATAGCACACAGGTATGTAAATATCGTATATTCTCTCTGGTATGAGGAAGTGAAGGTATAAATGTAAAATGTATAATATATTGTGAAATAGTAAGAAAATATTCAAAGGGAAAGGAGGGATAGGTTAAACAAAGAAGGGAAATAAAAATTGATGCTTACTAATGCTGGGCATGGTAGGTCACATCTGTAATCCCAGCACTTGGGAGGCAAAGGCAAGAGAATTGTTGTGAGTTCAAAGCTGAGCTCAGAACCTGCCTGAACTATAAAAGTGAGGTCCTGTTTCAAAAAAAATGATGGTTAAACAAAAAGAAACAAAGCTTATTATATAGGGGACTGGGAGTTGGGAGAGTAGGAGAATGGGAAAAAAGAATTAAGTTGTGTGCTGTACTGGTACAAATTCTCAATGTTAATTGTGATCATGATGTGTATATAAAATGTATCAATAAAATGAATTTAATAAAAGATTGTACATGAATTTATGTTGAAATAAAGAGATTATTTTAAATCACCCAATGTAGCATTGTAAGTGTCCTTTAAAATGTGGCAGAAGGAGGCAGAGGCATGAGTCAGAATGATGGAGGGTAATCTGGATCTGCTATTGTTTATCACGGTGAAAGGAAAGGGGCAAGGAGCCATGGGAGATGTGGCCCCTCTAGAAAATGAAAAATTCTGGGAATAGATTCCCTTCACAGCCTCCTCAAGTTGTCCATCCTAGCCTACATGGATGAGATTCTCTTCAGATTCCACACCATACAGTTGTGTGATTAAAAAGAAGGTTGTGACAATTTCTTAGAGCAGCCACAGGATACTATGACTCTTCAGTCCTTTCACTATATTGTAATAGTCACTAGAGTGGAGTAGTACTGATCCACTTTGCAGCCTACCCTCGCAAGTTTACCAGAGTCACCAGTTCTTCTTAGTATTGACATCATAAGCATCTGATTTTATGACACTTGAAACAGCTACTCTATGACTAGACGACCAAAATAAGTATTAAGTTTGATAGATTTTTTGTATAAAGGCTATTTTTTAAAGTATGTCACAAAAAATGCATTCAGAAGTGAGTAAGAATTATTAAATATTATATCTTAAAAATACAGCCCATAACATTGTAGTTCAAGGTGATATATCATTTACATGATGATAATATTTCTGAGCACAAACATCTTGATGGATTTCAGTAGGGCAAAATATTTTTATTAAAGCAAAATGTACATATATTATGTATTATAGCAAGTTTCCAACAGATTTTCAAGTCCTCCTAAATTTGAAATTGAAAAAAAAAAGTTGAGCATCAACACAGTAATCCACAAACAATTGAGCTAATTAAGCATGTGTTTTTTCATCTTGTTATTTAAGAACATCTGATAACTAGTACTATGAAAAATGAACAACTCCATATGTCCAATACTATCCATTTCTGTGCACTATTCAAGTCTGAAATGATGTTACTCAGACCATAATCAGATGTTTAAAGCTTTTTACAGTCATGAGAACTGCTTTGTTTTTATCCGATGAGCCAAAAATAACTTGTTCTGACTAGAGAAATGATCAATTCAAAATTATTGTGGAGCTACATAAAGGGATCTAGTCTATAATGATTTAAAAACAAGATAGATTCAAAGAAATAAAGTTGAAAGTCAGGAAGATTTTGATTCTGTTGGCCAAATTACATCTCTGGACACTTGTGGCCCTAGAAGAAGCCCTTGTGTTTGTTTAGTCTACCAGGATGAGCCTAGACATTGATGGACTCACGTGCTCTGCCAACATGAAATTCCAGGTGAAGACTACAGCCATAATTATCATGCAGTGTCTTTCAGTATGCTTGAAAGTGAATTGCATGTCCAAGAGACCACTATTTGTACAACACTTCAGACAACTAAATTTCATGAAATTGTTTTAGCATTTATTCTCCCCTACAACAATTATTCTTTTTTTTTTTTTAAGGTTTTTTGAGACAGGGTCTCGCTTTGTGGTTCAGGCTGGCCCTGAGCTCAGCCTCAAACTCACATCACAATCCTCCTGCCTCTGCCTCCCGAGTGCTGGGATTTCAGGCGTGAGCCACCACGCCCGGCACTGTGGTATGTGGTACTGGTTGCTGCTGGGTGTGGGTCCCAGTACTGTTATGTGGTTACCGGGGAATCGAACCCGGGCCCTTGCGCTTGCAAGACAGGCGCCGGAACCGCTGAGCTAACTCCCCGGCCCCAACAATTATTCTTTTGAAAAGGAAGGTCGTATTTTTTTCCTGAGGCACTGATTATGGAAATCAAATACAGTAGATGTCATGATGATGCAATTCCATCCTAATTTCCTTATTCAATAGCTCAGTCTTTTTCCGCCACCACCTTGTTATTCTGTTCTGAATGTCTCCCTTGAAATGGCTGCCAATCAAGTTAACTTACTGAATGTGAAGTTCCTAGGCTGAAACCTCAACTTGTTCTCTAGCTAAAAGTATCTCTGCACTTGTGAACTTATCAAAGTCAAATGTGAACCCAAACAAATGATAGAAATTTGAAAACTGCACAGTCGTTTGGTATTAAGTTGCATAACTGTGCCCAAGACCTGTTCACGGACTTCTCTGCAAGAATAACTGCTTCAGTTTTTCTCCCTACTGTGAATTCACTCTCAAAAATGGCTACTTCTGAAGCCAATAGCCTTTTCAATAATTAAATTGGAATCACTGAGGGGAACTCCAAATTAAAGTACAGAGCTAATATTCCTTGAATCACTGCAATTTGGCAAGCATTTTCCTAGGCCCTTTAACCATGCTTTTTATTTAACAACTTTAATAGTTATATATTCTTTAATAGGTATGTATTCAATTTACAGATTAGAAATCCAAGGTTCAAAACAGCCACACTGTCTAACAAGGTGAGCACAAAGACCGTTGGACTTCTTGTTCCTTCCATTACCACTAGGCTGTCGGCTTTTATACAGACACTGAACTGCAAAGAACCTTGGCTAACTGTCACGCCTGGAACTTTAAATTCCCCCTCAACTTAGTTGCTTTTATATCCACAACTCTCTGTTCATTCATGAAATATCTTTACTATAAACACTTTACATTTATGAACATTTTAAAATAATTTTACATGTATTAATGCCCTCTGATTCTAGGTAACTGCTATCAGATTGTTTCCATAATAAAAAGTTGACATCAATTCACTTAGTTTTTAAGCTTTACATTTCCTTAAAGTTCTTGAGGTTTTTTTCTAAATTACATGGTTGTTGTTAGAATGTGCTTCTTCCTCTTGTATAATATTTTCAAAAATTCTTAAAGGCTTAATTCTCAGGATTAATGTAATATAGTTGAGTATTTAATTAGAAAAGTATGGAAACAATTTTCCCTATTTCTTAATTTCTTAGATTTAAAAGCATGACTTCTTTAACAGGCACACAATCACTTCAAAAATTTATTTTCAAAATAAATTTCTCATAACTTTCTTGTAATTTTGCATAATTAATATTTATTAATGACAATATCAAAAATTAATAATGAAGTGTCAAGTCTATCACCAAAATGTTAATGTTATATATTTATTCCACTAGTCTGTTTTTTTATTTGAAAAAATATTTTAAGAAGTTCTAAATTTATTATATTCTCATTTTTCACTGAATTTACTGAAGATAATTTCTATGTAATTAATATTTTACATCACAATTTAAATGGTTGCCTGGAATTAAATTAACTAAATAAAATGCAATTCAGTTACTTTATTATGTTTCATGTTAAATTTGCTTACCAACTTTTTTGCCTTTATAAAATGAAACTGCTTGATGGGACAAAGTTTTATATAAAAGACTCACTGTTGGCAGCACTAACAGGACTGGATAATATAATATACATCTTAAGAAACACAGGGCATTATATTTATTGAAATATTTGTCGATGGTAGTTTATTTATTTAACTCCCACATATGCTCCTCATGCTGACCTGTCCTGACAATACTGACCTACACCTCAGAGCAGCCTGTGTGACTGGTGGTAAATCATTACCAAAACACATTTCACTACCCTTTCCAGGCCTCAGAGCAGAGTGATAATGGGCCTAGCAGGACTGCTGACTCAATAAGGTGGACGGATTAAAAGAAAAAAGGCACTTAGAAAAACAGATACTTTAGGGGGAAAAGGACGCACATATGGCTAAGTGCACACCATGCAGCCATCTCACTCCCTTTTCTCTCACTGAATGGTGCTTTTACTGAATTGACAAAGAGGGCACTGGGTTCATAAATAGACTCTAACAGCACTTTCAGAGCACTTCAGTTCAATTATCATGAATTAACTTTAAAGACAGCATTAACTTTTCAGCATATACAATGTGCCCAAGAAAAACAACATACTTAGAAGTTCCTTCTATATTATTAAACCTTTTCCCATTTTTGTTTGAAACTGGTAAGTAACCTTCAAGAAAAGATTTCTGGTTCCGTTGATGGGATGTTACTTAGTCTTCAAAATTGTGGCCCAAGACTCTCTCAGGTTTGAGATGACTGGCCGATTGTACAGAGAAGCCTTTTGATAGAGAATATAGTCCATTTTGGGCTGGGAATGGAGATAAAAATGTCTGAGAGAAAAATCGATTCCCTGTTCATTCTATCTTGGTGCTCTGGGTCCACATGCATACAGGTTTGAATCTTAATAGCTCACCTCCATGTAATCAAGAATTCATTTATAATTAATAATCACATGTAGCAATTTAAATGTTAGAGCCAGAAAAATTGTGTAATTCACAGGTCCTCTTCCTATCATTAATATACTCTGGAAAAAAATCATAATGGTTTGTAAGTCAACTCTTAAATTAAATAGATTCCTGGAATCAGCTAATGGTTTTTAAAACCACACACCTCTGTATTTTCCACTACTTTACTTATACTTTCTAGAATCAAACATGTACCGCTGGCACATGGCTCTGGTACCAACAGGTCAAGCCGTAGTGCCACCTGGTTTGAGACAGATAGGGATGTCATCACAGAACCACAACAAATAGAAATAAGTTGTTTCATGTATCATTCGAATTAGACTATCTAGGGTGAGACAATATCAATAGATGCTTATTGGACACATTATATGCCAGGCTTTAAGACAGACCATTTTATTTAACTTCTTCTTCACAACAATCTTTTGGCAGTATGATTAATATCACTTGAAAAATAAGAAAAAATGAAATAATTTAGCATTATTCCCCAAAGTAGATGGTCAAAAAGTGTCAAAATGCTGCTGAAGACGTCTCTAGATTTTATAAACAAGTATCAAGTCTAATTTATGATACAGAAAGTATTTCCAATATATCATTGGCTAACACTGTATCTATTAGATGAGGCTGTTTCCTAACTTTAGTGTAAATTATTTCTTTACATTCTGTACCTTTGTAGTATACCTGAGCACCCTCCAACCAAAACACAATTTTTTTTTTTTTAGGTTTTTTGAGACAGGGTCTCACTTTTGTAATTTAGGCTGCCTCTGAGCTCAGCCTCAAACTCACATCACAGCAATCCTCCTGCCTCTGCCTCCCGAGTGCTGGGATTACAGGCATGAGCCACCATGCCTGGCACTGTGGTATGTGGTAATGACTGCTGCTGGAGTGAGTCTCTATGTCCAGTATTGTTTTGTGGTTACTGGGGATCAAACCCGGGCCCTTGCGCTTGCAAGACAGGCACCGGAACCACTGAGCTATACCCCCAGCCCCCAAAACACATATTAACACAACTATCTTTTATAGTCACAACTTGTGTCTAAACACCCTAAATTCTAAGAAAGTTCTCATTAAAATGACTCTGTTTAATTTTATGATGTACACTTTAAATTCAAAAATATATTTTAAATTTTGTGTATAGTCAATGCTCCATCAAAGACAATGGGTAGAAAATGGCAGGAAGAGAAATAAAAGCACAATCTTTATTGAAAATATGGCCAACAACTAATGGGATTACAATTGGAAATAAACTTTGCCAAAGTCTTTTTAAAAGAACAGTAAATTCCTTAAAGTTAGTCATTAGTTTAGGAAAAGTCAAAATTATATTTTCAGTTATTTTCTTTTATTCATCTTGGTAACTTATCAGATGCCAGTCAAGACAAGGCAATCCCAACTAATTCTGTTTAGGGTATTTTGCCAACCTACATTAGATTCTTGTTTCTGGTGAACAGGACAAGTTAGAAGCCTTGTATGTTTTAAAATGAAAGATTTCCTGGGCCAGGGATTTAGCTCAGTGGTTCTAGCACCTGTCTTCCAAGCGCAAGGGCCCAGATTCAATCCCCAGTAACCACATACCATACTGGGTGTGGAAACTCACACCCCAGCAGCAATCAATACCACATACCGCAGTGTGGGGCGTGGTGGCTCACGACTGTAATCCCAGCACTCTGGAGACAAAGGCAGGAGGATTGCTGGGATGTGAGTTTGAGGCTGAGCTCAGGGCCAGCTTGAACTATAAAGCAAGACCCTGTCTCAAAAAAAGAAAGATTTCCCTTCAGAAGCATATCTTAATAAAGCAGATTTTAAAAACTATAATAATGCTTAATAAGAACATCTCTCAGGAGTCCTGGGGGAAATCTTGTCCCCCGGGAGTGAACAGAACAGGATTCTTCTCTTACATGTTCTGCCTTGTGAATCCATGATCTCAGCAATGTAGGATACTTTCAAATCATGGTACAAAAAGAAGTTATGGACAAAACTGGCTGTATTAAACAGTGATGCTGACACAAAAGGGGAAAAACATAGTTATTCTGATGACCTCAATGATTAGTGATAAATATTTTAAGTAGCATTTGTGGTTTACTAAATTATTTCAGGATCCAAAGTTTCTTCACTTATGGTTAAACCAGCAACAAAATAGTTTTTAATTTCTAACAACTTTGGCTGTTTCACATGAACCATGTTTACCAGTAGCTTTACCAACTGGTTTTCAAACCTGTCTGTAATTGTTTCAGTCTAAGTCTAAACATGGTTTTTGTTGGTTTGGTTGCTTTTCCCACAATGGCCTTCTTACTTAATACTCCTGTGCTTTAAATTATTTCTTCATTCTTTTCCACATTAATTTTTTTCCTACAACTTCACAACATGAGGCATTGGATCAAGAATTCTCTGTCTGTAGTCTCTCTAATTTTAGGTGCATGATGTAGGCACATCCCACTTAATTAGTTTCTTTCAATGAGAAAAGAGTCTTTTCTAGGTTCTCACAGACACAAGAAAAAGTAGACATGGATAATGGTCATTTATCAGCATTTAAGATAAGCCAAATACTCAATATCACTAAGATTCATCCTCTCTAATTCTCCCCAGTCAAAACAGCAACACTGACTGGCCATTTTAGAATTTGTTTATAGCACATACCATCCGAGACCTTCTTGCTCTCAACTGGTGAACTGTCTCAGATGGAATGGCCCTATCCTGTTCACACTGGAGCCACAGTGTATATTAGGCACACTAAAATGATTGGTTTTAATGTATAATTTACTTTGTGTGATGGTGAAGATAGAATCCAGGGCTTCACACTTGCTAAGCAAGTATTCCACCATTAAAACACACATGCAGTGTTAAATTTAACGAATTATACTTTTCAGACATTTTCCAACAAAAATAATATGAAAAATTCATAGGTTTTGCTTCTTGAACAAAGAGCTAAATAAAATGTTTTACTTGTTCATTTTAATTTTGCAGAATACATGACTTCAGCTCTTTTTTTTTGAAACAGGGTCTCGCTTTGTAGTTCAGGCTAGCTCTGAGCTCAGCCTCAAATTCACATCCCAGCAATCCTCCTGCCTCTGTCTCCAGAGTGCTGGGATTACAGGCATGAGCCACCATGCCCGGGTGGTACTGATATGTGGATTGCTGCTGGGTCTGAGTTTCCACATCCTGTATTGCACGTGGTTACCAGGGGATTGAACCTGGGCCCTTGCACTTGCAAGACAGGTGCCGGAACCACTGAGCTAAATCCCCAGCCCATGACTTCAGCTTTTAAACAATTACTTTGAGCAGCACTTCTGTCTTTCTTGCCATATCATTGAAGCTAAGTGTTACCATGATCTTATAGGTAGGCTTGAAAATTTTATTTACTTTCAGGGAAAAGAGCATACTTTCTACCCTGAGGACCTAGGGTACATGTTATGAACTAATAATAAATTATAAATTTACTATAATTGTCAATAAATTATAAATTAAATTATAATTTACAAAATAAAAATATCTTAAAATTCCTTCTTTAAACTATGAGAATATAGAAATAAAAGTTTTAAAAACTTAATCACAATTAAGAGGAAA
Organism: Petromus typicus; assembly: GCA_004026965.1. Lineage (NCBI taxonomy): Eukaryota > Metazoa > Chordata > Mammalia > Rodentia > Petromuridae > Petromus > Petromus typicus. Next base: position 3,758 of record PVIR01039060.1, on the reverse strand, counting down.
ATATTCTATTCTTATTATTATCAGAAGGATAGTTTCCAGATTATTTTTCCTTTTAACCTAAGAACTAAATACAATTATTTATTTCTTCTGATTTTTCTCCTCAAAATTAAGAAAGTTCAAAATGTGTTTAGAAACTGATTTTAGTGAGAAAAGATGTGATTCTGTCATATCTAGTTCCAACAGTCTATCTGTGAAAATCCACACACTGAAAATCAGAAAGATAAGAGGAAACTTTCAGAGATGTCTCCTGTATGGTAAAATCCTACTTATCAGATGTGCAAACCATTCATTGTGTTCTATGCCTTCTTACATAGAAGGGTCTTCTCCTTAAGGCGGTTAACATGGTCTATAGGAGACGTTGGAGCTACTGGGGGTGGGGATCATCTAGTCATCTTCTCAACTTCAATATTGGTAGGCTGGAAATAACAGGATAGTTCAAAACTTTAATTCACTTTGTAACTTTATAAAGCATAGAAAAATACTGCCAAAATTGTTTCCAAGTAGCTTCACTAGGCTAATAAACTATAACTGTCTCCCTCAGGAGACAGTTTATATATACTGGATATAGCCAGTCAGACTGAAGAAAAGAGGGGCTTATGAGCATGCTTAAAGTATTGGCATACTTTTCCTTTGCAAATTCCTAACAAAGTTTTCACTTTTACAATATGTAACACTTCTCACACTGACACAGATGTGCCTAACTAAAGAATTAACTAATTCTATATTTCAGCATTTTTTTCAAAAAGGTTTTGGAAAACCTCTTTAATCCTTAGACAATGAAATTATTGCTGTTAATATTTATACTATAAAAAGGACTCAGTACATATTTGGGAATGGCCTATCAGAACATAATTTAAAAATAAATTTGATGAATGATCAGGCTTTGCAAAAGCTCATCATTAAAATCAAGTGTAGTTTTACCTGCTTCATTGTTTAATAAGATGGATTAGAATAAAAACATTAATAACAGTAACTATGAAGAAGAAACAATCATCAAATATTAGATGTAAAATTTTATTTTAGCATAGCATAGCTAAGTAGAGAGAGAGAGATGTTGTCTCTCAGTATAAGGCAGGAGAACGTCATCATGTTACTCAGTCTTTTTAAATGGAAAGATTCCCTGGACAACTAACAGTGAGGAGACATTTCAAAGAGGCAGATGAACTCCTTACCTAAAATGTAAAGGAGATAAGGATTCAAACAATGACTGTTCTGGGCTTCATTTTCTGAGATTTAAACAACAGAAATTATACAGCAGCACATATAGTTATGTGACCCATAAGAATATTACTAGGGTAAAAGAAAACCCCAAAGACCATAAATTCCCATCTTCTCCTAAGTATCTACACATAGATAATTTTAAAAATGGGAACTGCGATTAAAGACTGTAGCTTCAGAAACTTACCCAATGTTTTTGTTATTGGGCAAAAGGATAACTTTGCTCTCATAAGAAAGAGAACAGCTATAAGAGTCAGTAAAAGAATGGAAAAATTCCACACTGAAAACGAAAGTGAGAATGCGCAAATCAAGAAATGATTTGAAGGTTGGCATTCCAACTGACTGAAGGAAAGAAGTCCAGAGCAGTAATGATCTGTGACAAGTTTCAAACCCCTCAAATGAGTCAGAAGATCATACTGTGTTACATATGAATCTAATTATCTTTAGAACATTAATGAAAGACCAACTTCATCATATAAAGAGGATGTATATTTGTATTAGATACTGGTATCTACAAGATTTTTGCATATGCTTGAAAATATAATTCAAAAAACTGTTTAAGTAAAAAGAATGAGAAATTAAAAATAAAGTATTTCTAAAAGATTTTATTTTGGTCAAGAAAAAATCTATATGGAGGTTTACAAATGTGTGTAATGTTTTTTTGTAAAATATAATGAAATTATTCCAGACTAATAATGAAAGGAAAGATAATGAAATCAACAATATTTTCAACAGTATATAGTGAATGTTTATCACATTATTTGAAGATATATTTTTATTCAAAGACACCCTATAAAAATTGTCTCCTAGTATTTCTAATCAGAACCTTCTATTCATAAGCTCAATTTGTTTAATCATTTAAAATTGCATTAAAGTGAGCCAGGGATTTAACCCAGTGGTGCCATGCCTACCTGGCAAGCAAAAGGTCCTGAGTTGAAGCCTTGTCTCAAGAAAACTGAATCGAAGTTTTTTCCTAGTTCTACCACAGCCAAAGAGAACTGAGTTTAACTCAATTTGAATTATTTCAGCATATATAATTAATTGGCTCAAAATTACAGCTGAGATGATTACATAAGCCTAAGATAAGAAATGCCATAACAAATGATAACACAGTGATTAATGATGAGGATGATTTTGATAACATCGGAGCCAATGCTATACAGTTATTTATGGTTTTGTTCTTTAAAAACCATTCATTTGATTGTTCAGTGAGTCACATTCATACTTAATATCCTCAAATAATATCTAATTAAAATACAAATTTTCTACCTAAGTGCTGAGGAAAGAATTCTAATTCTCATGCATCAGCAAAGCTATGACTCCCAAAGCACCTGATCTGTTGCATGTAGGTAACTCACCTGGGGATCATGGAGTCCTTGTTGAAAAGAGATACATGGGAGACGGAGAGAATTCCAATTATCACCTCACTACCTTAATTTCTTGTTCTTGATTCAAATGTACCTCTCCTCCAACATCATTGGGATTCTTAGGCTAACAAATTCTTCACTTCTGCCTGAGATGAACTGAGCTTCTGTTACTTGTCAAAGGATCTTGACTATCCCACTTGATGTGTAATGTTCTAGACTGTCTTTTAAAACAGAAGTCCCTTTCTTTATGCCCTCTTGGGTAATTTCTATAAGTATATGTTTAAATAAATATAATGAAGGGAACATTTACTGAGAGTAGGGTAGAGTAGGAAATACCAGAAATGTGTGTCTTCATCTAAGTAGCAGTGGCACTGGGAGAGCACAATGGTGTAACTACTCTGAGACTTAGCATCAACTGATGGTTGCCAACTTATAGGTGAAACCTTGGATGGTAAATCAAGGTGCATATAGTTTAATTTTAGCTTCTACTATATAATAGTTACTCATCAACTGGGGATCATGGCGTCCTTGTGATGGGTGGTTGTGCTTGTGCTCCAGGAGGACATTATTCAAAGACTGCAAGAGCAGGTGCTCCTAATATCAGAGATGTCACTGCAACAGTTGATTACTACTTCTGATTACAGGGCACAGACAGACAAACACCATTATTCTATTGTTTCAGTTTCTCTTTTTGGTTGATGAGATTTTCAGGTAAGTAAAAGGCCAGCACCTTTTCTTTTAACTTATTATTTATTTCCTGTTTTCTCCATCTGAGAGCCAGGTGTTGAAGCATTCAAAAACAACTATCAATACAAGGGAAAATCATATAGTCATTGCATGTACCCTAGGGAAGGCACAAGTTCAGGAAGCAGGTTACACTTGAGATGGATCCTTGGCACAGACACAGCCTAGAACAGTCAAAAACACAGAAAACTACAACCAACAAAAGGCAGCATACTCTCAGGAAAGAGGGGTGGAGGGAACTTCAACATGAAGTTGGCGGGCAAGGAGACAGGGATGGTGGTCCATTCAAAGAAAAAAAAATTAAGCAAGAGTAATTGAAATGTATAAATTCATTTGAGAAATTTAAAGACATATTTGAGTAGGTAGAATGTGAAACTGGTGAACTTAATAATAGGACAATGTAAGTGTCTGAGTTAAGGAAGAAACAAA
>PVIR01039059.1:0-14166 GCA_004026965.1 Petromus typicus | reverse complement strand
GCGGGGCCTGCACAGCCGTGTCTGCCCCTCCCCCATTCGTATCGCGTACTGTTTTTACAGTAACTATGCTAGATTAGAATTTCCATGGGCATTACAAAAAGCAAGCAATTGTGTTGTTAGCATTTTTCGTACTTTCACACTACAGGCAAATGCTTGAAATGCATGCAAAATCAATTTTTACAAAAAGCAACCATAATATTAAAATGCCTAAGGGAGGCCTCCATCTGAAAGTGACTGCAACCACTGAAGTGTATGGAATGCTTCCAAGTGCATTCTCATGTCTGTATTGTATTTGGAATTTAGGCAGACTACCTGACCAGAAGGAAGTGGTAGTCCCTGGCTGCTGTGGGTGGGACTTGGGGACACCTCAGTGAAATAGTGAGGGAGCCCAGGTTGTCCCAAGTGTCTCAAAGAGCAGTTCTAAGCCAGCTGGAGTTCAAATCTTCTCTCCAACATTTGAAAACTAAAAGCAGAGAAGAAAAACACATTGGACACAGGGAGCTCTGTTCAAATCCTTTTGTTTGTTCTTTCTTCTTGGTTGGGAGGCCTCACTTCCAACCCTTGTTGTGTGACTCACTAGTTATTGGCTTTTGGGAAGCAACTCAACTCTCCCGGGCTGCAGTTTCTTTGGGACAGGTAAGTAGAGGAGCTATAGGGTCTCCCCCAGGGTCCAGGAAAATCACCAGGAGTGGTCTCCACAGTATAATGCACTGAAACAGCTATAAAATGAGCCTATGAGCAAGGGGAAGCCATTCAAGGATAGCTATAGGACTCCGCCGGTAGCCCCCTTCCTTGCTTCATCCCTCCTCCCTCAGTGGCTTGGGGGCACAGTCACAACATTCTTTAGGCAGCATCCGCATTGGCACATTTTTTTTTTTTTTAAGTTTTTTGAGACAGGGTCTCGCTTTGTGGTTCAGGCTGGCCCTGAGCTCAGCCTCAAACTCACATCACAATCCTCCTGCCTCTGCCTCCCGAGTGCTGGGATTACAGGCGTGAGCCACCACGCCCGGCACTGTGGTATGTGGTACTGGTTGCTGCTGGGTGTGGGTGTGGGTCTCCACACCCAGTATTGTTATATGGTTACCGGGGAATCGAACCCGGGTCCTTGCGCTTGCAAGACAGGCGCCGGAACCACTGAGCTAACTCCCCAGCCCCACATTGGCACATTTTATGGCTGTAATTTGCTCATGATTTCTTTTGGGAAGGCTTTTGTCCCCAAAAACAGGTTGGTACAGAGATTTGGGGATTTTCTCTCTCTCTCTCATCTATCTCTGTCTCTGTCTGTCTGTCTGTCTGTTTCTCACTCTCTGTTTCTCTCTCTTTACTGCTAAGCCAGAAAGTATTCATCCTGGAGAGTACAGAGTGAGAAACATCACCAGCTTACCTTTATGGAAGAAAAGATCAAAGCTCAGACCCTTGAGGCTCGGGGCCTGCAGTTGTCACAGTGACTATACACAGAAGTGTGCTCAGCCAGTCCTCAAGACCCTTGGTTATGATCACCGAGAAGTAAGATGGGAACAGCAGCATCACAGCCATGAGCACCTGCCAATGTCGGGCGCTGCGTGAGCTCCTTTACGTCATTTCAGGTGAAGCTTTACCTCATGAGGTTAGGTATCACTTCTCTAGTTTTATAGATGAGAAAATTGCGACCATCTTATGGTTTCTTTCTATATTTCTTTCCTTCTTTTTTTTTTTTGAAGCAGGGTTTCACTTTTGTAGTTCAGGCTGGCCCTCAGCTCAGCCTTGAACTCACAGCAGTCTTCCTGCCTCTGCCTCCTGAGTGCTGGGATTACAGGCATGAGCCACTATGCCCAGCACTGAGATATGTGCTTCTGATTGCTAGTAGGCGTGAGTCTCCACAACTAGCATTGTTGTATGTGGTTACCGAGGATCAAACCCGGGCCCTTGAAATTGCAAGGCAGGCACTGGAACCACTGAGCTAAATCCCCGGCCCCATCTGATGGTTTCTTAAAGGTCAGTTGAAATCGTGCCATGTCACAGTGACAGAGCCAGAACTGAAGCCCAATTCTCCTTAGATCTCCATAGACAAGTAACAGAGCCATTGTCAGGAAAAGCCTCAAAAGGCCCAATTCAAGTGGAAGATGCTTGCCAAGCTATGGGTGTGTTTGATTTCTGCTTTATTCTAAATAAGATTTGTGGTGTTAAAATCAGATGATGCCTAGGATAGAGGCCAAGGAATTTAACTCAAGCCCCCTGCCCAGAGCAGGTCACATTGCCAGGCAGACAGTAAGATTTCAAGGAGTTTCAGGAAATGCACCGGACAATTAGAATGAAGAATTTTCATCCTGCAGAATGCAAGTGCAGTGGACAAAAGCAAGTAAAGTCAGTGATTGGAGGGGCAAAGCAGTCTTCCCAACTCACTTCATTGGTTGCACATGAAAATAGTTTTAAATTTTATTGTAAATTTTCCTCTTTTCACTGAGCATTCTGTGTTGCATGGTGGTTTGGGGAATCAACCTCTCCCACAGGATAGGGATCTTCATTGATCTCAGCAGCGACCCCTCATGGACAGAGAGTGAGCTCTCCTGTTTGGTGATTGTAGCTTCTGAAGTGAGCTTTTCCAAGGATCTGCAGGGGGCCCAGGGAAGGAACTGACTTCCTGACACTTTCCGAACCACTCAGACTTGGAAGTGGTTCTCATTCTTGGGAGAGATGGCACACTTTGGAGGGAACCTTTTCTTCAACTTATCCAGATGATAGATACTCTCTAAAGGAGGATGCACCTTAGAATATGGGCTTTTCTTATGAGTCAAGGTGTTGCTAGGAAGTTCAGGCTGTCTTTGAATGCACTATGTAGCCCAGGCTGGCCCTGAACTTGAGGCAATCCTCCTGCCTCGGCCTCCTGAGCACTGGAATTATAGGCATGCACCACCACCTCCAGTTTGTACCCTAGAATATGATCCTACCACAGGTCATAAGTTGAATACAACCTCAGGAGGTAGAGAAGAAGTCATTTAGAGGAGCTCAGTGCCCTTTGGGTAATGACTAGGAATGAGATCAAAAGAAATGAATCAGAATTCAAAGCACTCAGCCTTTTGCTGTGCTGAATACGAGACCCCAAAGAACACATGAGAGTGTGCCCATGCATCTTCTTTCCAGCAGCAAGCTGGCCACAAGGTCACGGATACAGATGTCATCCATCAGCAGCCCTGACATGGATATAGCAGCACTGAGTAACAACCATCCCTCCCGTGTCATCTCCCCAAAGAAACAACGGATTGTCTCTTTTCACTAGAGACAGAATATCACCGGAGGTAAGCGCCTGGGCGCAGCTATTTGGTTGTGTGGGAGGTTCTGGCTCTGTTTCCTCTGTATAACCTAGAGGTGGTAATAGGACCTCAATGAATTCATATAATCAAAGTGCATCACTTGGCATCTAGAAAGAGCTAAAAATGTCAGCTATCGTGTTATCCCTCTGTGTATTTCTGTAGAGATGTTTTGTTCTCCTAGGTTACATTTACATAAGCATGTCATCCATAGATATCGACTTCATGTCTTCAGTGGAAATGGAATTTGACAGAGGTTGAGTATCTGGAGTCCAGCTTTTATGAACTCCTGGGTCTTTTCACCATATTAAGTGTGTAAATTACAACATATATACATATGCAGGCCTTTGCAGATACTCAAACCTTCCCTGTTTTCTGTTAGTTAGAAAGTGAAGCATTTCTATGCTCAGCACATCTTACCTTGGGGAGCCTGTACTTCTCCCGGAGGTGGACTCTGAGGCATGCCCTCTCTGCTTTTTTTTGTGTAAACGCAGCATCTCTTTCCATCCTGAAAGTTAAAAATTAAAAAAGGGAACATAAAGACAGAGATTCAGGACACTCTAGCCACTATTCAGAGCAGCTGGATCCTGGGACACACCTCAGCTCCCACAGCCAGCGGACACCTGGGAAATGTGGGATTTTCTCAATGTCCTAGAATGTCCGCTCACAATTGCCCTACTTTGGTGCACACTATCATCTATCACCCTATCAACTCAAAGACTCCTTGGGACTGGGCAGCTGGGGTTACAACTCCTAACACAACTGCCTGTGGACTGCGTGCCATAAATCCTGTGTGCCTCAGAATTGCTTGTGACAAAGACAGTTCTCTAAGCCTGGTACCTCGAACAAAACCCCTGGGACACAGAAGGAGAAGCTACACTTTTTTAAAGTCCCATGACAAATTCTCAATGCTGAATGTGACCATGATGTGTATATATAAGGTACCAATACAGATTTGAACTTTAAAAAAGTCCCCAGAATAACTGTTAGGGAAACAAAAAGAGTGTTATCTATTGTAAGCTATTCTTTGAAGAGCCATGGTATTTGAGGATTTAATATAAAGTCGTTTCCTTTCAGTATGATGAAGGTTTATTATGTCACTTATGAAAATGGCACAGGGAATCCCACTCCTCTGTTATAATTACTATACACTAATTAAAAGGGGGGTGAAAACATTGTTTTTGTAAAGGTGTTTCCCTTCATTGTCATCCACTGTAACCCTCAATTTGGGTAGTGTTCCCTTCCTGGACAGGGGAAAGTGTCCCCAAATAGGTGGAGAAGATCCCTCCCCATCATGCTATCCTGGGATATTACTCTGTAGATTACCTAAATGGCTCATGAAACATGATCCAGACAAACGAACACGTCACTGTGGATGCGTGCAAAGCTTCAAAGCCTGCCTCCACGCCTAGCTGTCCACAGAAGTGTACTCTTGGTGGCTACATTTGTACACATGGCTTTGCCCTCTAGCTTTATTGGGTTGGACCATTAAATGGCTCCATTAAATCTGTTTTAGAATCTGGACTTGAGACAGAGGAAGACAGACCTGAAGCTCAGCTGGAACTGGAACAAGTGGACCTGAAAGTCATGAGCTACTCTTTCCCCCTGGCCAGAGGGTCTGGTGAATAGAGTGCAGAAAAGAGAGCTGGTTGCTGAGAAATGAGCACAGTCCTCAGGCAGATTTGAAGCACTAGGAAGAGGTGGGAAGAGCTCACGGTTTTCTCTACAGCCATCTGACTCCAGTATAGGGCTAAGTGAGGCGTGGTAGGGTTTCTGCTCATGTGCTGAGTGAAGCATATTTTTGGATAAAATACTATTTACATTAAAATAAATCTCATTTTCTTTATCAAAATTGGCTATTTCTTGATTTCCAGTTCTAAAATAATTCAATGATTACACAAATTATTGCACCACTATCCATCTTACTTTTTGATGTATTTCAAAGTTGTAGAAATCAGAACACTTTTCCCAAACATGTCAATATGCATATCACTATTTACTTATGGTTCTGCTTTCCTTTTGAGGAAAAATTTGCATGCACTGCCCTAAAATGTCTATATTCGTGCCTCCCAAACCCCTATAAAAGTGCAAAACATTATTCCCACCTGATAAAATACTCTCATCCCCGTTCCTGATCAAACCCCGCCCCACTTGTGGGACAACTATCACCCTTTTCTCCACTGGAGACTAGTTTTTGTCAGTTCTAGAACTTCATGTAAATGGAGTCATATACATTATATTCTCCTCTGTAAGGCTTCTATAACTCAGCATAGGAAATATCCAGATTCACACGTTTTATCACTAGTGTATTCCTCTTTATCTTGAGTAGTATTTTATGTATAAGCATATCAACCACTATTCATATCCTGTTGATAAATACTCGAATTACTGCCTGTTTTGGGTGATGGTGAGTGAAGTTGCCATGAACATTCTTGAACAAATATTTTGTTGACACGTATTTTCATTTCTTTTAGGTAAATATCTATGCATAGATTTACTGGGTTGTAGGATAATTTAGTTGAGTATGGTTAGTCTTAAAAGAAATAGTGGGGCCTTTTCCCAAAGTGATTATATTATCTTACAAGTGTAGTGTTGATTTTCTGTGTTTGTAAGGTTTTTTTTTTTTTCATTGCCATGATGACTAGTGATATTAAAGAACTTTTTTTGCATGAACTATTTGGCATGAGCAAGCATACGTACTTGTGAAGTTTTGTTCAGTTCTTTTGCTTTTATTATTTAATTGCAGTTCTTCATATGTCTGAGATTTCAGTCCTTTTTTAGATACATGTTCTACAAATATTTTCCTTCAATCTGTGCCTTATCTGTTTTCTTAATGATGTCTACGATGCACAAAATTTTTAATTTTGATAGTTAACTTACCAAATTAAAAATTTATGATTATTACTTCCTGAATCACAATATACTTTTACTTACTAGCTGCAAAAACATTCTGTTTGTTCCAAATGTTTTAGTCTCAACTTTTACATTTAGGTGTACGATGCATATTAAATTAATTATTGTCTGTAGTATACAGCAGAGGTGAAAATTGAGTGCTTTTCAGTGATAACAGCACCATTAGTTGAATTGATTTTCATTCCCTGTTTGTATTTTGGTTCCTTTGTTGAAAATCAAGTAACTATAAATTCATTGCAAACTCTACTATAACAGATTCCATCATTCAGAGCTGGTTTAGAAGTTATTTAGAAAACTGGTTGTGCTCTTGAAGACGGAGCTAGTTTTTCTCCCATGCATGGTATGTATTTCTGCAGAAGAACACTCATGTCTTGCCCTTCGGTCCAACCTCACAGACTCAGGCCCACAGTGAGGGATCCACAGTATGACGAGTGAGACAAAGTTCATCACTAATAGAGTACTTCTAAATAACCCTGTAAAATGGAGGAATCAGAAGACTATTGTTTTATTTTTCTATCCAAAACTTTCTTTCCTAAACCTTCTATGTAGACAGAGGCCTCTTTTGTCACCAATGTCATCAGTAGTGAGGGGGAAAAAAAAATCTAATTATAAAAGGAAACATTTGCAGCAAAGGGCATTGTTAGGGAGCTTGTTTTTTCATTTTAAATGAAATAGAATTTTAATGAAATAGAATGTAATAGAATCAATTCTATTACTCTTCTAAAAGTGAGGAGGATAAGTTTAGAAGCTTGTATTTGATAATATTTGTTTTCATTACTATATGTGCTGTGCTGTCTGCATGGCTCTCTCTGTACTTCGGACTACCAGTTTTCTGGATGCTCCCTGCTTTGGACCACATCCTAGGTAATGAAGATCTGGAAGCTCCAGCTGGAAGTGGGAGGTCCTCCTTCTTGCCATGGAGAAGCAGGGTGGTTCTTAAAGTAGGGCACTAAATAAATTTATAATATCCTCATGCATACACATAAAAAGCCAAGCACTTCACAAACAACTCATCCTATTGATATGGCCCTTGTGGGCTTTGATCTGTCCATATACAAAATTGAGCAAAGATAAGCTATGAGTCAAACAGGTGCTATGGCTGTAAGTTCACATTTGGGCTTTATAAGTGATATTTTTTCATGATTGTGTATATAACCTGAATTACTGAGAGTTTTCATTAGTTTGCTTGAACTGTAACTTTATGATGCTGTTGTTCTACCCTCTTTTCATCATATTTGTTTTTTCTTTGTAGTGTTTTCTTCTACATGGCATAGGCAAAGTTGGCCAATAGTCAAAGAATGTTGCTTCTTTTGGCCAAATTTTATCTTAGCATCAACATTATGTTTCCACTTGCATAATCTTTTCTATTTTTTTTTCTGTAAAAAATTGAATTCACTGCAGAACCAAGCATAATGAATGCTAGGTCATTTAGAAGCCTGAAAAATAAAATAAACAAGTTTTCCACTAAAGGTAGGTTTTGTACTTTCTTAATTTCCTCCAGGTCACTAACCTTTTCTTCTATAATCATCTTAGAGAGAAGTCTTAGGCAACTATAATTGATCATTAGCAAAATAGCCATGGTAGCAAAAAGAGATACTTTTCCTTTTAATATATATGAATAAAGGGTACCTTGCCACTTCAATTCTTAGTTGATTAATAAATCAAGACTCTTAATTATATTTAGAGCTTTTAATATTACACATATTAACAGTCTTTGAATAGTGACAATTACTGGTTATATTCATATTCTATTATACCTAAGCAAAATGTTATAGTAGTTATATTTTACTTTTATTTTATTTCATATACCCAGGAGAATGCTCTTATTTTTACAGGCCTAGAATTAAAATATTTAGAGGGAAGTACCGTGATAACTATGATTTACTTTAAAAATGCAATTATGGCTTGGTGTTTTCTGTTGACTTCATTCCATCAGTATTTGTGGGAGTGCATCAGACTGTCCTATTATTCCGTATGTTCCCATTTTTGCAGGAAGCAGTCCACACATTGTCCATAGCCTGATAAGTACGCTTATGACAAAACTGTCATGTTGTGTTCTTTGTGCTTTTATGCAAGATAAGGAGATTGTGCTGTACAGTTTTAGGCTCCCTCCTAGGTAGAAAGTCTGAATCCCTACAATTTGATCACTTCCTACTTGGTAGGAAGGTGAATTTAAGAAAGATTACAAAGAGAGATTCACCGTTTCTGTCTGCACAATTATATTGAGCCAAATGAAAACATGGCTCAGCCCGGATATGTTAAGCTGCTTTAAGACCAACAAATAAATAAATTTTTCATTTGCAGCATACACATAGCACAGAGGATGCTACGGAATCATTCACTTTGCCCGCATAACATTTCTGTACGTTAGAGCTGAACAGTCAGGGAAAGAGCCCCAAAAAGCGCAGAGAAAGAAGCCAGGGCGCGGAAGACAGCATGGACGTGCAGAACGGATCGCCCTCGCTTTCCGGGGGAAGGAAGTTGTACTCACTTCTCCTCAATCATCTGCTTTTGGTACTCCTCGTACTCCTCTCTAGTCATCCCTTGGGCTGCTGCTGGGTCCGATGTGCCTCCTTCTTCTTTCTTTTCTTCAGCCCCACCTCCAAATCCTAAATTCTTTACCTGGTTACTTATCATACTTTTTACGAAGAAAGCCATTGTTCCTAGAAGACTACAAATAAAACTCCGATAAAAACTTGAAAACAACAACAACAACAACAAAATACCCCAAATCAAACAAACACCAGACAAAACCTCCAAATATCCTCAGGACCAGCAGCTCATTCAGCAGCAAGGGATTTTGCACAGGCTCCTCTATTCAAGGGCATAACGATAGAAGGAAGGGTGGTTTGTGGGCCGTAAGCTGGATTAGACTGGTGGATGCGTTAGTATGGAGGCAGATGGTTCCGATTATAAAGCACAGCACCAGATGCGACCGACTGCCTTCCGATCATACACTCAGCTAATTTCACAGGGAGGAAACCACTCATTCTCTGCTCCTCTCAAAATCATCTTTTTTTTTTTTTTTTTTAGTGCTTCAGACTGAGGATTGAATTCAGTGCCTTAGCACGTGCTAGGGAAGAGTTCTGTCATTGAGCTATACCCTAGTCCCCAGATTTTAAATCACAACTGCAGTAGGCCTGCACCAAGAGTCTTGTTACAGTTTAATCAGAGCTGGCTGATTATATAGATGCTGCAGAATTTCCAAATTCCAGTTGCTGCACATGTTATCCCGTTAAAAACTGAGTCCAGTGAGACTCAAAATACAGAATGCTTCACTGGGCAAAAATAATCCTTTGATCCATATTTTATCTCATTGGATTCAAAATACTATGCAAAGATTTTGGGATTGCTTGAATTTTGTCCCACTTTAATGATGACTGTGTCCCACATAGACCAAGCACAACCCAAGCAAGGAGGTCTACAGGACGAGCTCAGGGCCTCACTTCACAGTGGATGGTGAGCTCAGCCAATCCTGAGCAGAAGCCTCATGCTTCTGAGGGAGGGCATGCTGGATACTCCCGGAAGGGCGTGCTGGACACTCCCAAGCTCTGATCCAGAGGTTCTAGAGGTTAGTACTTGCGGGAGTCAAGTTCACAGAATGCATGAGGTCACTTTTCCTTTACAGTCCACTTCTTGGCCCTCTATTTAAGCTCACACGTGTGCTTCGATACAATGTGACAATATTTTATAACGTAGCACATTCTGCTGTGGTTTTCTTCAGATCAAGGTAAGAACTGGGCATGGCTGAGACTTTAATCTACACTAATGTGCTTCTAATTAAAGCAGTGCAGGACAGGAAGTGGGGGAGAGAAGAGCTGCAGCCTCGATGTAACATAAGCTCATTGTTTTATCAGAAGCCATGAGTCCTCTTAGCAACAAGAGAAGGGTACCTCCAATGGTATGGAATTGAAAAATCTGTATCTTTGCTTAAAATGCTTGCTTTATATATATATTTTAAGGAATGCTTGCTGACTTTACTAATATATCTTAAAATGATGCTAAAGTCTTCAAATAGGAAAGACTAACAAAGATAATTTAATGTGAAATGAACTTTATTTGGTGCCTGCTTATTGAGAATGTATGTTACTATTTATCTTCATTTTCTCTGCAGGGTGAGTTATTTGGAACTTGGCACATTCAAAGCATTTTCTCTAAATTCCATTTATAAAAACTTTCATCTCCACTGAGGGATGTTGCGAATTATGGTCTGATAGCATTTTATAGACTGTGAAGTCTTATATTTTTATTGTTCTAGTACAGTACACAGAAGTTCTCCTTTAGAAAATATTCAATAGGTGTTTCACAGTATTAAAAAATATTTTTATTTTTCAAGGAAGAACCTGCTGAAGTCTTGTCCTCTGCAATAGCTTTGGCCTGGAAGTCAAGTCCCAAAAGTTATACTGTTAGCCACCTGCATTTGAAGAGTCTGATTCCAAGGATTAATATTCTTCCCTAAAGAACAAAACAACATCACAAAGATAAAAATCCATTTTATTATTACTATTCAGATTTATTATAAAAGTGACCATTAAAGTTCCATTTTATTTTTTTTTTATTTTATTTTTTTTTTTTTAGGTTTTTTGAGACAGGGTCTCACTTTGTGGTTCAGGCTGGCCCCCAGCTCAGCCTCCAACTCACATCACAATCCTCCTGCCTCTGCCTCCCGAGTGCTGGGATTACAGGCGTGAGCCACCACGCCCGGCACTGTGGTATGTGGTACTTGTTGCTGCTGGGTGTGATAAAGTTCCATTTTATTGAACATGAGAAAATCCTATTAGCAAGAGTGTGAGTGTCAATTCTAAATTCCAAAACAAGTCTGAAAAGCAGAGCTTCCCTGGCCAGTCCTTCTCTGTATCTGGGGGCGAGGTGGGCAGGCAAAAGAGTCATAGGTGGAAACTGTAACTGTATGAAAACGAATATCCTCCACTATTCCTTTAGTCTATGAACTCAAGTCTTGTGTCCCAACAGATAATTCAGTTGAGAATAGAATATTTTAAAACTTTTACTCCTCAACTTATTGCAATAGTGTTTACAATAGGACATCTAGCAACTATTTGCTGTTGTGTATAGAATGTTTTAGAGTCTATTCTTCTGGATAGATAAAATAAGATTTTTGGAATACTACCACTAGTATTAACCCCACCCCAGGGCTTGCCATCTTGCTTAAGATCCCTGCTCCTTTCTGTGTGGGGCCTTGTGCTGTTTGGCCCTTGGTGACTTACCAGTCTCATCTTCCACGTTCCCTGGGTCCTGCCTCCTGTGATCACATATGTCTTTACTGTCCCTTGAAATAAGCTTGTCCCCGCCTTTGTCCTCATGGACATCTTCACATGGCTCATGCTCTTGGGGGCCTGGTCCAATTCACTCCCTTAGGGAATGTCCTGACTAGCCTAAAATGCCTTCCTTCCACCATTTTCATACACTCTATTCCTCTGCCCTACAATTTTTTTCTTCAAAGCACTTACTTCTGCCTGCAGTGATATTATTATTGACTCCAGTGTTTACTTTCCATCTCTTTGCTATTACAACACAAGCTTCACAAGAAGCCAAAGCTGTTCTGTTCTCTTTTGCACCCTTACCTCAGAGAATTATGCATGGGATACAGTAAGTAATTGATAGCAATAAAAAGAATGAATATTGGATTGGAACCTTTCATTCATCAGGTCAAATAGCTGATTTTTTAAAAATCTGACTTTAATGGAGGTATTCAAGATTCCACTTAAACTGGGTGTGATGGCACGCCTCACACACCTGTACATAATCCTGGCTTTCTGGGAGGCTGAAGCAAGTTGATACCAGCCTGGGCAATTTAGCAAGACTCTGTCTCAAAATTTTAAAATGGACTAAAGATGTAGCTCAGCATGGAGGTCTTCTGTTCTATCTGCAGTATCACATTTAAAAAAATCTACTTGGGAGTAAAAGGACATTTGGAGAACTAGATAGACAGTAGGAGCACTTGGAGATTTATCCTTGGGCATGCATATGATCACTGCTTTACAAACAGAAGCTGTACTGACTGCTGCCTTCTTTGCCAGTTCCCACGAATAAGACCACTGGCTATAGTTTAAAAAAAATCACGTCTCATCCTGATTTTAATGGATCACCTTGTAAATACTGATTAGTTGTGATCTACTCAGCTTGAAAAATTGGATGGTATCTGACCTAAAGATTTTACTAGAGGAGCAATAATCCCATTAGTGGAACTGAATTTTAGGAAGATCACATTCAAACTGCATAAATCCATTTAGATTCTTCACCTAGGATTTTTCATGCTAAAGCTTAATTTGTGCCTGTAAAGCTCGGTTTGTGATGTCATTTATTTTTTGACCTTCCTCAGGAGAAAGCAGGGATGTTAGTCTGTGCTGCCTTAGTTGTTGTATCTCTTAGCAGAGGACACAGTAGCAATACGAAGGTAGCCAATTCTCATGAAGGTCAGCAGGACCGGCAGGAAAACAGTGGTCACCACGGTATATAGTGGTGACTATATACTATATAGTGGTCACTATATACTGACTTACAGACAAGATACACAGGATGGATTTTCACCCTCTTTTCTAACTCTGGAAAGCTGTAATGTAAAAGGAGAAGTCTTAAGAACTACAAAGAAAGATCTTTACAGAGACTACAAATTCCAGTCCTGCAGAATACTACTGGAGAGGTGTTGTTTTTGTTTTACTTCATAGAAATGCAAAATGAATGAACTGTATTAAAATGCCCAAATAGCATGCTTATTTCTTTTTTTTTTTTAGGTTTTTTTGAGACAGGGTCTCGCTTTGGAGTTTAGGCTGGCCCTGAGCTCAGCCTCAAAGTCATCACAGCAATCCTCCTGCCTCTGCCTCCCGAGTGCTGGGATTACAGGCGTGAGCCACCACGCCCCGCACTGTGGTATGTGGTAGTGGTTGCTGCTGGGCGTGAGTCTCCACATCCAGTATAGGTATGTGGTTACCGGGGATCGAACCCAGGTCCTTGCACTTGCAAGACAGGCGCCGGAACCATTGAGCTAAATCCCCGGCCCTAGCATGCTTATTTCTTTCTGTAGGACTGCTTAGTATCTTTGTAGACACAAACCCAAGGTTACATACCAGTTATGTAGAGATTTCCCAAATATAGCAGAATATTCATTGACTTACAGGACAAGATCCTCTTCTACATTCTCCTGTAATTGTTAATCTGATAGGTACTAAGGTCATTCAGAATGCTAAGGTACCCAGCATACCTTAATACTTTTCCTTCCTAACTGGTTTTAGAAAATTATCCCTGGTTCATCATTCGAATCTTCCATTATATTCAACAATGTAATACCTGATTGTTTTAAACTTCCTATACTATCCTTCTGGCTAATACTTTTACAGTAGTCTACATCAGACTGTAGAGGTCACTTCTTTGTAAGGCCACAACTATATTCTGACTCCTACAGTACATCTGCCAGGCTGCTTTTTTTTTTTTTTTATGCTAAGTGATTTAATTTATTATGTATCTAAAGTAATCAAGGAAATGGAATCCATGGAAATAGAAAATATGATAGTTATGACGGTTTAGGGGGAAGGAGGAGTTGTTAAATGGCTAAGACAAGCTAGTCTCTATTTTTTGAGATAGGGTCTCACTATGCTACCCAGACTGGTCTCAAACTCCTGGGCCAATGGTGGTGAAACTCCAGCATATGTGCTGCAGCAGGCTATTCATATCATTAAAAGCTCTAGAAGGTTCACCATTACCACCCTAGACTCAAGTAATCCTTATAAGTGCTAGCACTACAGGCACATGTACTACACCACATCCAGGACGACAAACTAATCTTTTAAAAACTTTTCAACTTTTCTTTTCTTTTTAAGACAGGGTCTCACTTTCTAGTTCAAGCTGGTCCTGAACTCAGCCTCAAACTTTAGGCAAACCTCCTGCTTTTGCCTCCCCAGTGCTGAGATTAAAGGCATGAGTCACCATTCCCGGCAATGTTGTATGTGGT
>PVIR01039058.1:0-14139 GCA_004026965.1 Petromus typicus | reverse complement strand
ATCACAGTCATCTTGGAGAACTGATACATAACCGTATACTAACTTAATAATTTTCACTTCCCCTCACCCTCCCTGCCCTCTTCTTTCCCTCACTGTTACATTGAATTTAAGCAGTGCTGGAGAGCATTAATGTAGTAGTTTTTAATGTGGGTACCTAGATCCCAGGGACTGATTCATTGATATGATGTCACTTAAGTTTTCTCTAGAATTATGACATACTAGAAACTCCTCCTCCTCAATTTCCAGGAATGGCACAGAGCTGTAGCGCATAACCTAGGCCTGCTTCTGGGAATGCAGAGTACAGAAGTGTGAGAATTTCAGCCACAGAGCAGAAGACACTGGCTACAATCGGCTCCAAGAAACAAAGGCTTTGATAGCTATCAAAAGCTCCTAGGGAAAGTCTGACTCAGAGAAGGCTTTGGGACATTGATGTTTAAGGGTTTAATTAAAGAAAGCCAACCCTGGAAGAAAGATGTCAAGTGGGCATGCCATACTGTGGATAGATGTCTGACTCACAAAAGTGACACAGGGGAAGACCATTAGCTCAGAACATTGTTTGCTTTTTCATTAAGAACTGAGAAATCATTGGTGGAAATTTTATTCTGCTACAAAAAAGGGGTATGTTTCTTTGGTTGGTTCTCATAGGCCTTCTGAGTAACCAGAGTAGATAAGCACTGTAGGGTGGGGACATGTTTGGCACCTTTCTTTGTTAAATGGTAAATTGTTAGGTCTAGGTATATTTCAGGAAGAAAGTTAGAATGTTGGGGCTGGTTAGTATTTTCTTTCAAATTTTCTTTCAAGCACAATCCAAAAGGTTTTACAGTGGAGTTCCCTTCCTATCAAAGTAACAATTCCCTCTCCTTTCTGGCCTATTTTGAGCAAAGATGATAGGAAGATCACTTCTCTTTCTTTCAATTACATTGTTTTACTCTTTTAGGAAGCACTTTGGAGGAATACATATATTCCATGTGAGGCAGGCTCTAGAAGTCCCAAGTTTATTTGACAGAAAGTGTTATAAAAGCTTATTCCTGACATTGTGCTCACTGGTTAAAAAAACAAGACAAGATGGCAACAGGAAATTCCGGAGGAAAATTTTTGTTCTAGAACACTCTTAGGTAGAGCGTCCGAGGAAGGAGTTCTTGACAATCTCTGATCAAAGGTAGAATAAAGGGAATAACCAGAGATCCAGCTTGTTCATGGGGAGCTGGTGGGCTAGGAAATTAAGGAGGGGGCACTATTTAAACGAATACAAACCTGAGTAAAGCTCTGAAGTACTGGAGAACTAGAAAAGAGAAGCTGTTTCCAGTGTTTAAAAAACAGGAAGAGAGAAAGGAGCCTGTGGGTAGTTATACTCTTAATTTGAAATTAATCTCAAGTGAAACAGTGGAAAAATATTGCAAAACAAAAGGGCATGTCCGATTACAGAGGGCTGATCAGGTCATTATAATCATTAGTTTGATAAACCATATTTTTAAAATTGCATTTATGAAACTGGTGAAAATGATCGAATTAGATAATGAAAGTGCTACATTAAAAAGCTGGATTGATAGTTTAAAAAGTAAATTAATCCCAAATGACGAAAATACTGGTTTAGGTTTACAGTCATGCCTTCTGGCTTACTGGGCTAAATCTGAAATAGAAACTTTTATCTTTGATTTCAAACTATTTTTTGCATATTTCACTACATATTTAAAGCCTATTATGGACTTATTTTATAGTTTTATTTTTTCCAGATTCTGTAAGTTGCCATAAATTGTTATTTATTCTTCCTGTTGTTATAGTATTTACAGCTGTATAATATTCCACCTAGAGGTTTCTTGATTGTGCCTTGTATTGGGTGTTAAGATTATTTCAAAGAGCATTTTTGCTGGTCCTGTCACCTGGTGTAAGCATCTTTGCACAACATAGCTTTCTCTTTTCGGAGTATTTACTTAAAATTATTTTTGAAGTAGGATGAAATGAATGTCTGGGTGATTGTTTAGGCTTATTGTTCTTGTAGCTTCTAAAGTATTTTGTGATTTGTTTTTTTTTTTTTACAAGGAGGAAGAGTGGATGTGGCCACCTGAGTCTGCTGATGCTACATGCCCTGTGTTTAGTGCAACTGGGAGTAATTCTCAGCTGAGGTGGTGCTCAGTCCTCATCAGCAGAATATGGATTAAGAAACATTTACAATAAGTTAATGTGGGCAAAATACCTGCCAGTCAGACATTTTAGGTAGCCTTTACTTGAGGAATATTTTTTTTCCAGGTTGACGTTTTGTGTAATAGATTTGAGGCCTAAGAACTTAGGGAATAAATTAAATTTTCATAAATTAAATCTTATTTTAGATAAGATAGCATCTAAAGAAGCCTTTCTTATAGCAGGGACTCCACATCGTTGTTAAGTGGGAAACTTGTTATTGACAGCCACCTTGAAGTGAATTATTTTTCTCGTGTGGAAATTAGACTGTTCTGCTTGACATTTCAGATATTTTTCCACCCAGGTTTTCTTAAAATTAGGTTTGCTTCTACAGTTCGCTGTTAACAGTCAGTATTTGCAAATACTGTAACAAAAAGCTGTTTAAACATAAAAACAAATATTCAATCTGTCACATCCCAGCCCTTGTGGAAAAGGGAAATACTTTTTAAGAGTGGGAATTGTGAATATTATGAACTGTTGGGAGCTGAACCTACTTAAAAAGTCACAGCTTTAATAAGTGAAGGAGACAAACTGATACAAACCACAAGCGTGTTTAGTGCATGAGGTCAGCAGTCTCCTCACCTTCAAAACAAAGGGTTTCTCCTCTGGATTTTTTTTTTTTCTTTCTTACTTGCTTTTTTTTTTTTTTTTGACAACCACGTCAAGTTTTCCTGGCTGTGGATGAGAAGTAGGGCTCCAACTCTTAAGCTGTGTGAGAACAGTGAACTTGGTCAGCAAGGATCATTTGTCTCCAGTTGTCAACAAAGGCTTGTTTTACTAGGAACAATGACTACGCAGGTTTGTGCAGAGTGTTGTGTGCAAAATCGTTAATCAGTAAGCAGCTTGAGCCATATTCAAAATCTCTTTTCCATACTTATTTTGCTCTTTAGGGGGGAGTGTTGTTTCTGTCAATTGGCAGCATCTGAAAAAGAAGTTCATCAGTATGCTGGGATGCGGTCTGCAGAGAGAGCTTGACTCAGTCCTCTGTTTCTTTTGGTTCTCTTTAATCAGTTTTCAGCAGCACACAGACCCGTTATTATTGATGTTTTCGTACAGCAAAGTGATTAAATGATAATGATCTTGTTTTCCATCCAAGATGAAAGATTTTTTAGCGTTGGGAATACTTCAATGCCCTTTATTGAGGGCCTTTCTACGCACTCACCCTTGGAATCACACGCACACTCAAACGTTCACACTCACAGAGAGCCTTGGCTCCAAGAAGTACAGAAAAGAGGACTTGGCTGTTGCGAAAGGTGCTAGCCGAGAGCCAGTAGGAATAACTGGGGGGGTGAATGAATTCTTCTGCTCTGTTTGGCACTTCCCAAAAGGGCTGAATCACTGTAAGAAACATTCTGAGCTAAATTCCAGTGTGGCTGAATGACTGAGATGAAGTTGTTAGAGACTTGAAGCTGATGAAAGTCCCATTTTGAGCCCTGCGCAGTACACAGAGCCTTCTCTCAGTACTCATCTCAAGAGATCCTTCCTAGCTTTTCCTACATACTGACCCACTGATTGTGTATTTACTAAGTCTGATGGATGTGATGTCCTTGCCTAACTGAGGAAGTTGAGACTTGAGGCCTTGGGGTGTACAGAGGGGAGCTTTTGCGAGTTCTAACTTGAGAGTCTTGGTGTGAGAGTTAAGAGTAGGATGAACCTCCTTTTAGATAGTGGAGTGGTCTTGACCAGTTCACTTAGTCATACAGTCTTACTGGTAGACATTCACCTACTAATTGTTGACTGTTCACTGACCTCTCATTATGTGTTGGGATCTGCTGGGCAGATTACACCGGTAGTGTCTCATTTAGTCTTCAGCACTGCAGTGAGGTCAGAACTCTTGTTGAAGGTGGCATGGCCTGGACGTGGCAGAGAAGTGAGTCTCCCTAAGCAGCTTCATCCCACCACTTCCTGCCTTGATGTCTTATCGCTGGGACCCCGTGCTTCTGAAATACTAAGCAAGAAATGGAGGGGAGGTCAAACACCAAGGTCAAGTCAACCAAAGATCTACAGATTCTACAGTTATCTCCTGCTCAGTTTCTTACTCCTGATGCTTGGGGAGCAGGGGTGATGCAAAAGACCTAACATGCTAACCACTGGTTAAGTGTTTTGCAGCAAGTGGTTTAGGTGTAGTGACTTACGTCAAAGGTCTTTCAGTTTGAAAGCTGAGGCATGAGGATTTATGTAGCTGGGCCACAATAGTGACACCACATCTTAGAGACAAAAATCTTTTAAAATACTCCTGGGAGCATTCCTTGAACCCCGTAGATGTCACTGTCCTTGAGCAGTATCCCTGAGCTAACGTTGGAGGGATTGAAGGAAGTTCTAGACTCCTGAGAATGGACAGCCTTGAACAGGACTGGACTCCTCCGAATGCACAGCCTTGAACAGAACCTGAGCAGGCCCAGAAGGGGTCAGTACTGGTTCAAAGCATAGGCTTTTTAGGGTGCATCCTGGCTAGTCCCTAGAGAGGTCTACAGTGACGCTGGCTGGCTTTGACTTTTGAGTACTTGGATAGAGAGTTTCAGAAGAGAAGCAGCAGTTAACTAAGAGAGTGCCTGCCAGCGGATCACTTTCTCTGCCATGTTCAAAGATTGAAGACAGTGAGGGAATTCTTTCTCACTGAAAAAGGCAGAATTTGTTTATGTATATAAGTAGTACCAAAATTATGTTATTGGTCAGTGGAGCTTTTCCTCCTTGTTAATATAGACATTACGGCCATATGGTGGTATTGCGAGTGAAGTAGTTGATCATACTCTAGAACAAAAGAGAAATTGGCCAAAACACAAAAATATTTTGTGCCCCTCTTTCCACTTAAAAGTATTCTGTGGGTGACAGTCTCTTCTTTGGGATGGTTGACATTGCCTACCTGAGTGTGTCCTGTCACTGTGTGTGTGGTACTGACAAGCAAATCCTGCTACATCCTCAGCCATTTTAAAATTTTCTTTGCCCAGGTTTAAACCTGTGATCCTCTTGCCTCAGCCTTCCACAGTACTGTGATTACTGGTGTGTGCTACCACATCCTGCTGACCTCACATTTATTTACTTCTTAGTACTGAATATTTAAACATGACTTAGTTAATGGAAATTTTAGGAAGAAAAATAGAAGAATAGAATTAACATGGGTGATTTCATAATTCTTGATGTCTTTTAAAAAAGCTTCTCTAACATCATCTTTAATATAACCACTCTGAGATGCATGTAGCTATCATTTTGTACTAGTGTGCCAGTGGTTAGTCTTTGTATAAAGTTTAGAAAATTTCTTGTGTAGTAACTTCCAAATAGACTACTAAATTAAATATTACTTAGTATCTTTGTTTAAAATAAGGGCATTCAGAGCAGTGATCACATTACCCAAAGTCACACACTAAGTACGTGGCAGAGAGAGAACCTGAGGAAGTGTAGCGCTCAAGGCGGGCTCCTTTGTCTCATTTGTTAGTATCTTGCTTTGAGTTATCAAACAGTGGGCTATATACATTTGTGCAGATATTACTTTAAAAAGGCCAACATTTTTCTCCTGATTTTTGGTATTGATTGTGGCCATTGCTAATTGTAGAACAGAGGGAAGGACTTTAACAGGAGCACTGTGACAACCAAAGGGCCTTGGCCAGCCCTTTCCCAGGCTTTTTTGTAGGCCCTCTTAGGCTGCATCCTTTGTTATACTCCCTGTGTGGTCAGTGAATGTTAGGCTTTGTATTTGAATGTCTGGACCTATCTTTATGCAGCATGAATTATAATAAATTAATTATATAGCATTAAAGATTGAATGATACTTTCGTTGGGAATAAAATTCTTGATTGATGTCTGTGTTCCTCAGCACTTTGAAGATTTTATTGTTGGCACTGACTTTCTGCTTTTAAGAAGTTTGCTTTTGTTTTCTTTGCATGTTTTCCTGGGGCATGACAGGGTATTCAGTTGTGAGTGTATCTTTATCCCAGACATACTTTCACATCAGTAACTTTATTTCTCAACTTCTTGTAGGTCTCTCCAAATACTGCACCTTTCTAGCTCCCTCCATTCTTTTTTCATTTGAAATTATTATTTGATAGGTGTTCCAAGCTTCTTCATTGAAACTTAACTTTAAAGAAGAGTATTTATTTGCTCCATTTTCTTTTAAGTGAAATAGGACACTTCCTTAGCACTATCTTCTAACTCTTCATATTTAATATTCCAAATACAAATTTTAATTCATTTTGTGAATTTTTCTAGGTTAATAATGCTGTTATGTTTCAAAATTTGTTTCTAATATCTACCTGTTTTTACTCTGCATTTTTATTCTCATAGATTTATGCTTCTTTATAATGGTTGGTTCTTTATTCATGAATTTCATTAATCTTCTTAAACATATTTAAAGCTTTTGTTTGACTGTTCTATAAAATTAATTTCATTTGGGCTGAATTTATAACTTGATGGTTGATTTGACTTTCTTAGAATTCAATTCTTTTATATGTTTTGGAATTTTAGTTTGTGGGCTCATTATGAATGTGAGGAATTCTTGCTTTTTTATATTGTTTCTTTTTGTCAGTCTCCTTTCTTGACTAATACTTTTATGGTTTTACAATGACTTTCACCTAGTTCCCCTGGCTGAGCAGATACTTAAGTACCCCAATGGTGCTTGAAGTTTTCTTGCTCGAGAGGATTTGGAGACTAACAAAATCACGGAGCAAGCATGCATCTTGACTCAATCTCTCTTTTGAAGAGAGAGAAGGCCTCACTCCTCGTTCTTTAAGGCCAGAGTTGCTGATCATCCAGGAACCCTAGACAGTTGAACCTCTGTTATTTTGCATTGGTTCTTTCACAGATGTGTGGGAATTTGGATGTTTGCAGAAGAGGAAGGTAATGTTCCTTGGTCTCGCCTTGATGCACAAAGCTGAACTACGTTGTTATGTAGCACGTGGCAGTGTGGCTTCAAGTATCCTTTAGAAGTCTAGTTTTCTCCTCCTTCTGCCTGCGTCTGGTTTGAGAGTATTGCACATCTTTACCTTCAGCCACTGATTCTTTTCTAGTCAGTAGAGATACATCTTGCCTTTGACACTACCTATTGGTTTTCTTTTTTAATTAAAAATTAAAAATGTTAAAATATATACTCAGACAAATGATTATTTGGACTTAATAGGACTGACTTCACTGGCTCCTACCATTTTCACTTCATTTCAGCTTCTTCAGGATTGCTCAGGTGCTATTTCAGTTCTGTCTGCTTGTTTTCTTTCTTTTGCAGAATTGCCTCAGAAATTAAGGGATTTAGTTTCTTCCTGGTATTAGGGTGATTGGGTAATATTCAGAATAAATTTCAGAGCTCCGCCTTCAGTGTAAATGTCAGTGTTATCTCAAGTTCAGCAGAATAATATTAAGAAATAAGTAAGTTCACAGAAATTATTCTTGTGAATTAGTTTTCAGGAGATGTGACATTTGATATATGTACTCAAGTATAATCATCTACTTAACTTTCATGTATGTTGTTATGAAGTAGCTGAAAAACCACAAGTTATGGTCTCCCTCCTTATTTTTTTAAAATATGAAGTAATAGTGTAATAAAAACTTGCTATTTCTAGAAAAGCAAATGTTAATAAAACTGGAACTATATTGTTTATCTTTTTCATGTCTTAATAAATCTAGAAAGGAAGAGAATATCCATGTTTCAGGACATCTTTAAATGTACCTTAAGAAATTTAAATGTAGCTTTGTGCTACAGAAACTGCTCCCTGTCAGAGACCCAACCCCATGCTCTGATCCTCTCTGTACTCTTTTGCTCTGCTCTTGAAATCTGGTTGTTGATCACAATAACCAGTGAAAGCTATCCTAATATTTATAATAACCAAAGGAGGTTAGATATATTAACATTTATAGTAACAAAGGAGAGCTGAATAACATGATATTCTTTATTTTGTTATACCTTGGTCCTTGGCTGCTCTGAAACTTGCCTGATTTGATGCTTGATGAATTCGGATGTGAAAATTTTGATTTGCTACTTTTTGTTTGTTTGAGACACCACGCACAAGCTAGGACTTGCCCATGTCATTTGCCTTGTGACTCATTACTCTTTCCAGCTGAAATGCCTCTCAGAACCAATTAATGAAAAGCACCAAGGTACCACTGTATACCAAGGTACCATGTTAATGTCAACTGTTGTGTTACACATTATTATTCATTTAAAATTATTCTTTAAGAATTTTCAAAATATGTGTACATGGTGAAATGTTTGCATAAAGTAAAAGCAAATGCAGCGAACACCTTCTTTGAGGCCATCTACTCATCCTCATATGTGCATTCTTATATGTCCCCTGTTTCCTAAGTGGTCATCTGTCAGTATACATCATTCTGAAATTGTGTTTTTAAATACCTAAACAATTATTTTGGAGTTCATCTTTTACCAGTTTCTATGAAGCTGCCTTGTGATTCTTTTACATTAAAATAGTTAGCTGTTGCATGAGTCTTGTACTCAGAAAATCATCGTGTAGGAACTGAAAATGTTCGTGACATGTTTGGTGTATTTTAGAGTGGACTGAACTCTCTTTAGGTGGCTCTCCTCGCAGGTGGATTTTGAAACTTCACATTCTGAGAGGTAACAGAGCAGAGTTTCACGGTGCAAGTTAGTTCAGGAACTAGCCCTTCAGTTCTGTGTTTTCAACAATAGGTGGCACCAGCAATTTCTGTATTGGGACTGTATGGAGATGGAAAGCATCATCATTTTGATAGTTTTTCATTTCATATTGTTGTATTCACAGATTATTAAGAGCAAAGATGTGTTTACCTGAGAGCCTGGAGGCTTGTTCATGCATGCATACATTCAGAAAGGATTAAGAAGCTCTTTGTAGACAGGTACCTGTAACACGATGCTGTGTCTCTTTTTTTTTGCCCAGCCTATATTTATAGCAGTCATCTCATGAGAGCAGACATTTAGTTAGTTATGAGTATGATTATATACGTATATATACACACAGAATACATACATAGACACACACACACACACGAAATACAACTTCACAGGGTTTATATGTTGAAATTTATTCTGATGGAAATTTGGTTTTGCTGCACATCAGTGAATTTATTAGTGTGCTGAGGAGGCTTATTTGGGGGCTTAACCTGTTAGATTTGAATTGACAGTTCTCCATCTCTGTCTTACTGCCCCTCATATACCCTATCATTTGTGCCTGGATATCATTCATCACCCTTTAAAACTCAGATTTTTAAAATTGAGTTCATCATTAATCTTGAGAGCATTTTTCTTTTTTTTCTTTGTATTGCCACCTTAAAATTCTCCCCATTAATTTCTAGTTTGTTTTTCCAAATAATACTTTTATTTCTGTTCCCTGGAAATAAAAAGTTATGATTGCCTTATAAATAGATGATTATCCTGGCCACTCCTGTTCCTGTTAAGAATGGAGAGAATAATTCTTCTGCATTTAGGATGGAAAATTGATAATGTGGCCCTCAACAAGTTTGAACAGTTAAACACGTACAGATCCCCAGAAATCTGAGTGAACCCAAACAGATTTTCATGCAAACACCTTCTCCTATCACTGTCCCTTTTTATGCATTCTGGGTCCATGGACAGACCCTGGAAATTAGGGGGTAAAGGGAGATTCTGTGGCCCATACTTGATTTTTTAATTGAATCGGCATTGCTTGTCCCTTTGTTTCCTTCCTGAAAGAACCTTGTGGCTCGGCTTTCATCTGGCATTATGCTTTACTTTCATCTCATCCTGATACCTGAGGATTTCTGTCTTCATAGAACCTTTTGATCCTATAGAAGTACCAGGTAGGACTGCTGTGTACCTTTACGCCACCCCTTACAAATTCTTGCGTTTTTCTAATCTTCCTTTGTGTTCTGTAAATCAGTACTTAATTCTTAACAGTTACTGGCTTCTTCAGGTATTGAAGTTACTCTTTTAGTCAATCATAAGAAAGTCATACAAACTCACTACAGCACATATTCAAAATTAGGGGTATTTTTGGTGCCCATAGCTTCTGACTGGTCCATCTCATATTTTGCTATTGTGTTAGGTCAGGTGTCCACCTTAAAAACACTGTTCCAGTCTTGGAGTTGCTTCTTTTACTTCTGTATTTCAATGACTCTTTCCAATTTTTATATTCAAAACCATCATTATGAGGCCTCATTTATTTTCAAAAAAATATAATATAACATGAGCCAGAACCATCTTTGAGATTCTGGCAAATTCTGTCCTGACTTTGTGAGACCAGGGAATATATCATTCTCAAATACTGTGGAGGGAAGAGAAAATAGTAGATGCTTGGTGAGTTTGCCAGCTATTTGAGAGAAAGAGCTGACCCTGTGGCTTCCTTTTGCAAACTTTCCATCAGACAAGCATGGGGACAGACCTGTTGTGCCATCCTTTGGCATTCTTCTCCAGGGCTCTTCCCATACCAGCTTACTGCCTGCTGACAGGACTTTCATTTTTAATTCTAAGGGTGTTCCTATTCTTTGATTCACTGGGTTTTATCTGCATATGGTGGAGATAAGTTTTGTACCTCTTCAGGAGAAATAATTCTTTTTTTATTTATTATTATTATTTTTTTTTTTTAGTTTTTTTTTGAGACAGGGTCTCACTTTGTAGTTCAGGCTGGCCCTGATCTCAGCCTCCAACTCACATCACAGCAATCCTCCTGCCTCTGCCTCCCGAGTGCTGGGATTACAGGCGTGAGCCACCACTCCCGGCACTGTGGTATGTGGTACTGATTGCTGCTGGGTGTGAGTCTCCACATCCATTATATGTGGTTAACTGGGGATCGAACCCTGGTCCTTGTGCTTGCAAGACAGGTGCCAGTACCACTGAGCTAAATCCCCAGCCCAGGAGAAATAATTCTGATTCCTTCAAAACTGTATGGGTTGCTTTTCTAGAAATTTATTTTAAACAAATCAACAATAATGATCATCGCTTCCTGAGGTCACAGAATAAGCCAAACACTTTCTATTCATTGCCTTTTTGGTCCCCATCCACAGATCTTGTGGCAGATCCTGTGACTTATACCCCCATTGTGTGGTGGAGGAAACCAAGATGCAGGTTTAAGTAACTTGCTTAAGGTCACACAGATAAGAAGTAGCCAGATCAAGGAGACTTGGCGCTTCTCTTAGTTTAGTACCTTGCTATCTCTGAACTTTGAAGCGGTGCTATCAAGTTCTACTTCCAAAAGACGAAGAACACCATACAATTTTCTTATCTGAAAGCCAACTTGGCTCTTTCTAACGATCTTACTCCCCATTCTTCTGTGAGGTCCAGCTGAGGTAGAGCTCCCTTTAACATTCTCTAGGAAAAGAGCTAACATTGCCCTGTTTGAGTTTTATAAGACCCCTGTTGTTAATGTCTTCCTTTATTTGACATATATCTGTTTTCATAAGTATATATTAAACATGGATATAAAATTGTTAAAAATGCATATATAGGCCTCTCTTAATGAAATGTTATGGATTAGTTGGGAAGAATGTAGACCACATATAAGTGAGAAAAAAAGAATGAACCGAGTAAAAGACCAATGTCCTTCCATTCTTATTGTCAAAATGTTGGAAAGGAGAATTGAACAGCCATTGCATAATTTGTTGAGAAAAGACATTATATGGATTTATTTATCTCATGAGTGGGAAGTAGTACTTCAAACTAGTAAATGTTTGAAGATGATTAAAGGAAAATAGTCAAATTTCTTGTATGTTATGTATTGTGAAATAGAAAATACGTAAAGCAAAATGGGGTGAAGGGGGAAAATAATGAGATTATAACAAAAAAGATAGGAAACAGAGTTTATGTATATAATAGCTGGGGGTGGTAGGGTGGATAGGGCTATGGGAAAAAATGAGAATTAAGTTGTGTCATATACTGATACAAATTCTCATTGTTGAATGCAATCATGATGTATATATGTAAGGTACCAATAAACATTTCAATAAAAAAAATGGAAAACAGTCAAATTCTTGAATGATTTCAGTGTGCTGGAACAGAACCAATTACCTGTACATTATGTATAAGAGAATCATAGCCAATGCTAAAAGTGTAATATTTCAGGTAGATGGAACTACTAAATATTCTTACCTAGAATGATGAATTAGAAAATCTGTGGGCTGCTTTGACCTCTTTCATTTTCTCTGAAGAAATTAAAAGTCAGAAATTGCATAGGTCTCTACTTTCCAAAGTCATGACTTGTAGAATGAATAGACTCTAGTTTATTCAAGGTCTCAAGAGTTAAAGTTGTCAACATTTCACCCTCTCACACATTAGCAATGTCACTGACTTGGAAATTAATATCATTTGAACTTCGTGCCTCTTTCCCTTGGATGTGGTTGAAGTTTGCCAAGTTTATGATGCAGCAGCAGTCAGTCAGATCTTCTCTTCAGCCTGCCTTTTATACATTTCACCTTCTACTACTAAGTGGTCTTAGTCCTAGTGACTCAAGAGTCAGTTTTACTTTGTATAACTATTTCAGCAGACCACATTAAAGTATTTATGCTCCTTGTTGGGTTGCAGGAATGAGTTTTCTTAATGCCATCACTGAATTCCAATGGAAGAAATACATTACTCATGCATTTTCTAATGGTTGAAAAATTTTCCAAAGTCTTGACTGTCCAGTTCTCATGTGTAGAGGTTCTATTGCCAAAGAGTCGTTGATCTGATTTTGACTAGTAGCTTGATACTGCTTAGAAGACCAACTAAATAAAACATTTGAGTTGCAGATTTTAGGCCCAAATTTCAAAGAGTAAGGTATGTGAGAGAAGATCTTTTGTAGTTATGGGGAAAATGCCAGAGTTGAAGTGGGGAAATAAAAACTGACCTGGTCTTATTAACTTACTAACTTTGTGTAGTGGCCAAACCACTCACCCTGTCTCAGGCTTGTTGTCCTCATATGTACAAAAGAGGGCGATCATAACTATAGCTGCTGTAGCTATCTCATAGGTTCCTGAGAAAATGTAATGAGGTCGCAAGAGTGAAACCTCACTGGAGAAAGTACTATGAAGATTCATTAAGGATTTAAAAATATTGAAGTAATGATAATGATACTAAAAAGTGAAAATTTTTATCTGAGACTTGTCATCCTTAGGTTTATGGCTGTTTGGGTACTTGTGCCACTGTTGAAAATGCAAGTCATTATTTGGCTCTTTGATATTAGTGCAAGTAAGGGAGATAGCTTGAAATACCAGCTTTGTTTCAAAAAGAGTTAAAAATAGAAAGGATATGGGCCAGGGATTTAGCTCAGTGTTTCTGGTGCCTGCTTTGCAAGCCGAAGGTCCCTAGTTCGATCCCCCAATGCCGGGTGTTGTGACTCACGCCCACCAGCAATGAGCACCACATTCCACAGTGCTGGGCGTGGTGGGTGAGGCCTGTAATCCCAGCACTTGAGAGGCAGAGGCAGGAGGATTGCTGTGAGTTCAAGACTCGCCTGGGCTACAAAGTGAGGTCAGGGCCAGCCTGAGCTACAAAGCGAGAACTTGTCTCAAAAGAAAGAAAGAAAGAAAGAAAATACTAGAAGTTAATATACAGGTGAGGCACGGAGAGAAGGAAAAATGGGATGATTTCATTACTTAATGGGTAAAATTAAGATCCCAAATTCATCTCAGTGTGGCCCTGTTCCATTTATTAATGATGAGTCAGAGATTTGGCTCTGAGTTTTCCTGCAGCCAGTATAAGGAGGGAAACATCAGCTGTGTGAATCATGGTACCCATAATCTTAAACAGTGAAACAAGAGTATTCCTATGATGAGACACAAGTCAATGCTTTTCCCAGGCAGTCCTCATAAAGAGGATGGAGCTTCTTCACGAAGCATCGTAGTGCTGCAGTCTGAATGTTTTTTGAGGTTGGCTGTTCTTGCTGTGATTGCTAGATAAAAATTATTGAAAAATTCACTGTTTGTTCATAAGCTTTTATTATTTTGTTATAATCATGCTTAAAAGTACATTAGAATTAGAGACAATTCAAGATCACCTTAGTCTCTTTTGTTTCCTGGGTGAGAAAACTGAGGTGT
>PVIR01039057.1:0-14161 GCA_004026965.1 Petromus typicus | reverse complement strand
AAAAGAATAGATTGAGTCATTTATACTCAAATGGATGCACCTTGAGGACATCCTGGTAAGTGAAATAAATAGGTCACAAATGTGTAAATATCATATCTTCTTTCTGGTATGAGAAGATGATGTTGTAAATGAGTTGTTGTATGTATAGTTGATATTGTGAAATAGAAAATATTTCAAAGGAAAGAGGATGTTGGGATAAATAACGAGGGGAAAATAAATGTGACAGTAATAAAGAAAAAAGGAAATACATCTTATGTTTATAGGGGGTGAGGAGTGGAAAGGGGAAAAACGAGAATCAAGTCATGTCATATTCTGGTACAAAATCTCAATGTTGAATGCGATGATGATGATGTGTATTCATCATATACCAATAAAGATTTAAACTAAAAAAAAATTAAATAAGAGAACATACATATAATTCAGCCTTTCCTCTAAGATGTTGGATCAAAAATGATTTTTTTACTACTGACATTTGGAAAAGTAAATTTTATTTCTCATCACTTATCAGTAATGACACATAAACAGGTTTGAATTATGAAATTGGGAAGATGTCATATTTCTCAAAATAATATGTCAGGGCATTTAAAGTTTTCTCCCACAATAACTAATTTTAATACTTTTTAAATTGATGAGCCACATTACAAGTTGCTCTCAAGTGTCTTACTTTTAATGACTACATTGAGTTTTATATTATCTTTATACTTATTGGTGCTTTGTGTCCAATAAGAATATAAATATTTCTGTGTTGATATATCACTCATTTTTAATAATCACATTATAAAACCATAAACTGTTTATGACTTTTATTCACAATAGTTAT
Organism: Petromus typicus; assembly: GCA_004026965.1. Classification (NCBI taxonomy): domain Eukaryota; kingdom Metazoa; phylum Chordata; class Mammalia; order Rodentia; family Petromuridae; genus Petromus; species Petromus typicus. The sequence goes on along the minus strand of PVIR01039057.1, from coordinate 13,341 downwards.
TAAAACTTTAAATAAGATGATTTTGTGCTATTATAATCATGCATTTCTTGGTTTTGCAGTATAATACGCTCTAATGGTAGATCAAAAACTTGCTGTACATTCAGAATGTAAATGATATTTAAAGGTGTCTACAGCAACTACAATATGATCGGAATATATTTGTGTTTTCTAAAACACAATTCTTCCTAATATCAATGGTGTTCATTTTCTACTGAGAAATAATTGAATTAATACAATTTTTTATCCCATTTGAATATTTGGAAACCTTGAATTATAACTAAAAGAGCTGAGGGATATGCAGTCAAAACTTCCAGTTAAAAATCCCTACTTTAGAGATTAAAAGTGTTTATAAAAATGGATTGCTTCCCCTATTTCCCTCCTTCTCTCCTTCCTTCTCTCTTCCTCTTACTCCTTCTCCTTTTCTTTCTACTTTTCCCTCTGTCTGTCTGTCTACCTTTCTTATACTGTTCTCCCATTTTGTCCTACGTTGTAGTACATAGTTTAGGAGGATTAGTGAAGGCAACTGAAGATCATCCATGAAAATGGAGGCTTATAGAATCTTCATACTCAGAAACATGACCATTACGTTTTGATCTGTTATCTTTTACTGTTTTCTATATCAGATTAAATGTAGTTTAATTTACTTTTATAAAATAAACGTTGCATAATGCTTTAGATTACACATGTATGGCTCTTTAAATCTTCTCCAGATTTGGCATATATTTTCTTTTTTCCTTCTTTTTTTTTGAGACAGGGTCTTGCTTTGTGGTTCAGCCTGGCCCTGAGCTCAGCCTCAAACTCACATCACAGCAATCCTCCTGCCTCTGCCTCCCAAGTGCTGGGATTACAGGCATGAGCCACCACGCCCGGCACTGTGGTATGTGGTACTGGTTGCTGCTGGGCGTGAGTCTTCATGCCCAGTGTGGTATGTGGTTACCGGGGATTGAACCCAGGCCCTTGTGCTTGCAAGATAGGCATTGGAACCACTGAGCTAACTCCCTGGCCCGGCATATATTTTCTTTATCTAGGATTTAACCTAAAAAGTCCAGAAATAGAATAATTTAATCAATTAATTTAAAAATACACATACATATCAATGGAGCTAGAACCTGGGCATTTTATAAATAAAATTTAAGTGTTCTTCTCTACTGGACAAGAAAACTGGTATATCCAAACTTTATTGTTTGGAGTTTTGGGTATAAAGAATAGTAACTATGAAAATAAAAGCTAACATATTGTAGGCTACTCTACTAGACTAAAAGAACATTTCATGAGAATATTCACAGCCCTGCAAACCTGAATCCTTTCATTGTCTCAGGGGGAATTCTCATAAATAGAGGTTAGACATTCAAACAAGATATTTGCCTGTAGAAGAAGGTGAGAAAATTTTTTTAAACTGAGTTTCATTATTACCTAAAAAGAAAAACAAAATACTGCTCAATGTGCATCTGAGGAAATCTAAAAACAGCACATAATTCTTTGGACTCTGAGAGGTTTCCCTAGAGAGAATTCACTGCAGTTGACAAATGCATGAATAATTACTGCAAAAGATACAATCCCATATGTCACAGTTATCTTGCTTTGAATGAAACAAAATCCATTTTTGAGTGGATTGGGTTTTCAGCTCCAACAAAGTTATTTATTCAAAACTTTAGTCTTTCCATTATGTTGCTTTCTCCTGTGGATACAGAATGCACCTCATTCTAACAGTGAGGAAGGAGGGAGGGATGCTGAGCGCTGGTCATGAATATTTTATTGTGTATACAGACAGAGATCACGGGGCAGGGGGAGATGAGAAGCAGGAAACAAATGTGATGTTGTTTTCAAATTCTCAGAGGAGGTTTATATTAAACTGTCTTTGGTAGCTTGTTTTCGGCCTGGCTTTTACACTGTCAAGCTGTTAATGAAACCCTTTGTGTATCTGGAGCTTACCTATTAGGCGAGGAGTACAGCATCTACCTGAAAGTATAAAATTATCCACATTGTGTGGTACACACAAAACAAAAGCTATTGCGGATGGCACAGTGGTGAAGATATATCTTCAAGGAGTATAATCCACACTCATTTCTGCTGAGGAGGCTCAATCCTCATAAAAATAGATTAAAAATAAATTCAGTATCAAATTTTCTCCATACAATTGATTCTTTTTGTCCTCTTCCCCCGAAGACCTCCCATTTATTAGAAAACCTTCATCTTTAATAATATCTTAACTACTGGAGGTCGTTTGGCCAGAAGTTAGTACTATCATTAGTACTAACTCATTTTCCGAGGGCAAAGTCTTAAGCTTATTCTCCTTAAGAAAAATTGAAGTCCTGTTTTCCTGCTATAACAGCACAGACCACATACTAAACCCATGATTTGCCAATTGTCTTTTCTGGGTCCAAAAGGAAGTGGATGGAAAAGTAAGAAATGTAGTGGACATTACTAGATTTCAAAGCTGATGAGACCCAAGCCATGCTGCTTCTGAGCCACCTTTGAATGTGTCTGTGTGATGCTGTCACTAACCTTAGAACTCAAGGAGGAAAACCAAGAAACCATACAGGAACTGTCACTGTGCTAGGACAGTTGATGAAATATTGTTCTGTTTTATGCAAAGTGTAGTAATTTACCAGTAAGGTCAATAATACATCCATGTCACAGTGTTAGTTGTTATTTGTGTTGTTTTAATATTTTCTGAATATGTACCAAAAATGATTACCTCCATGCCACATACTAATCTATGCACCAAAATTAGGAGGCCAAGTAGCCTGGGAATCATATATAATAATGGCACATAATGGCTCATTTCTTGGGAAAACTTAGTTATATCTCTGTGATGAGTGTGTCTCTGTTTTTATAATACATCAACCATACAGGTGATTTTATTTATCATTAGTTAAAGTGGAAGAGAGATATGATTTTTTTTCTAAATTATTCTCAAGTGGCAGACCACTGATTTTTGGTTTTAAGAATTAAATTCAAGGGGCCGGGGATTTAGCTCAATGGTTCCAGCACCTGTCTTGTAAGCGCAAGGGCCCAGGTTCAATCCCTGGTAACCATATACAGTACTGGGTGTGGAGAGTCATGCCCAGCAGCAACCAGTACCACATACCACAGTGCTGGACAAGGTGGTTCATGCCTGTAATCCCAGCACTCAGGAGGCAGAGGCAGGAGGATTGCTGTGAGTTTGAGGCTGAGCTCAGGGCCAGCCTGAACTACAAAGCAAGGCCCTGTCTCAAAAAAAAAAAAAAAAAAAAAAAAATCAAGACTAAAGACTGAATAGTTTGGTTGTACTTAATAAAAACATGAGCTAATGTGTTTTTACTATTTACTGTTGGCCAGATACTTTACATAGGCCTTTTCCATTTTATCCCAAAGACTATTCCATCTTCTGGAAAATGGCATCTGTCTCTCTGTTTCAGATGAATCAGTAATCATAAGGCATAATGTAGCTACTACAAAGTTAACCAATTTGTTGATAACAAGACAAGCCCTGCCTCTTGAAGTTTATGAATGCAAGTATTAAATTTAATTTCCACCACTACCTCATGTTAAGATGTGCATTAGCAACAGGTTCCTAATGACCTACCTTTTATCTGAACACAGTATATTAAATATTCACATTTTAAAATTCAGTAACTGTAATATGGATTTTTCAGAGATATACAGATAAAAGCTTAATGCATGTTCAAAAACAAAGATATTTAATGGGAGAGTTTTAGTGGTGATCTAATTACGTGTTAAAGAAAATGTATGATGTCTGAAACGTCTAAGATTAGTTTGATTATTTTCAGTGTAAATAGAAAACTTTAATACTACTTCTTAGGAAAATATCGAAATATTAAATAATGGTACTAATAAAGTATAAATAAGATGTAATTAATTTTATTTTCCTAGATGAAAGTGTTACTCTTACAAAACACATTGAATTGTCTTATTTTTATTTAGTAGATCAAAAGTATATGATTATGTAAATCTTATAATTGTATTTCAGGACAAAGTGACTTGATTTCTGATACTCTGAATATATTAAGAGACTATGTTAAGACTAAATAGAAATTATGTCTATTTGTATTTTATTCAATTTTTAATTAAATTAAAAGTACATAAGCTTTTTTCCCCTTTGATACATTCTAGATACACTTAATGATCACATTCATCACTGAGAATGTACAGGTACAAAATTTCATAAGCTTTTGGGACCATCATCTTTCTTTCTTCCTCTCTTTCTTTCTCTCTCTCTCTCTCTCTCCCTCCTTCCTTCCTTTCTTCCTTCCATCCTTTTTTCCTTTGATTCTTCTTTTCTTCCTTCCTTCGTCCTTTTTGTGCTGGGGATAGCACCCAAAGCCTCACTAAATGCTAGGGCACTTCTAGAATTTCTCATTAACTATACAAAGACTTATTGGCAAGTCTGACTGTTCTGAGAAATGGTAGTTTAACACATAGGACAAACATTTGAAAAGAAAGTTTTAGCAAAAACTTACATTCCATGAACTACAAAAAAGTTAAATTTTCTTGGGAAGAAGGCAGCATAAATAGAATTAAAATGTGTTATGTAGAGAAACTAATTCTTCATGATGAGTGTAATTATTATCTTTCTCAAACAAGTATTACTATAAATTCAAATATTACAGTATTTTTAAAATTAAGAAGTTAATTAATTGGAAAATTCTTGTAACATATCTAAGATATAAACATATTTCTAAAGGAGCCATAAAAATTTTTCAGATGCAATAGATCTTTTCTTTATTTATGTCACAAATTACTGGAATTTTCATAGAAAAATATAAGCCTATCAAATATATATCATGAGTATCTACAATTCATAGATGTATATAATGGAATCAAGGACAGTATTTCTTATTATCCAAAGAGAAAAATGAATCAGTCTTCTGGGAATAGTTTAGATTGACCTGTAATGGACAAGATGAAATATGAACCTATAATTATGTAGGGGAAATCTTTGCATTGTCTGAGAATTAAACAATGATTAATACCAGGCACAACTGAGATCTGGAATTTGTCTCATTTTAAAGGATTAGAAGGGAGAGCTGGTTTTTTTCTTAAATCTTTCATAAAGATATTAAGTTTATATTTAGTCCCTTCCTACTCTGTGTAGAGTGCTTATTATTGCTCATCTAAAGGGTTGTAATCCCTATATATAAGCGAGGTTAAGAATGTGTAAAGTTTACATTTGACTCTGCTTCAACCAATATATACAAGGTTGATGTTCATTATTTGTGGGTTTCCTGTTTGCTCATTCACCTTCTTATGCTTTTAAAAAAATGTTCATGCCTTATGTCAGTAATTTCATTGCTCAGGGCAGTGAGATATTGTTCAGTGTTCCTGTGTACAACAAGGCTGGCATAAGATTTGTGGAGAAAGGTTAGATAAGCTTTACTCTGCTGTGAGATATAATGCTGTTGTACATGAATTCAAGGTTGACACATCAACAATGTATATTCAATAAGCTATTTATAAAGAGATAAATAAAACAAGTTTTTATAGTGACTGGTTGATGAAAATTTTGTAAACAGAAAGTTGCAGAAACCTAGCCTTATATTTCTTCTAGGAACAGTGGTTCAGAATTTTCTAATTTGGTATTTGCAATGACTTCATAGCACATAATTACTACAAATTGTAAAAAGAAAAATATATCAACAATATATAGTTATGAGCCATTGATCTAGGCCTCAGAGATTCAGGGTCTGAAGACTCACCATCTTTTGGACAGATGGATTCACAATGAAATTATTACATAAAGATAGTGCTTTAATGTAGATGCAGTCCTGGTGCCTGGGGGTGTGGGTGTGGTCCAGTACCACCGAGGAGTGCCCAGGGAATAATGTACAGATCTGTAGCTGCATGTCTGAGAAAAGGATAGAAATAGTAAAGAAAGGTATACTGCATGTAGGAGAGTGCAAAATAAATGATGTGATATATTTATTTTTAAACAGCATAATGTTAGTGGGGTTCTGAGTCATGTTGGTACCATATTGTTACAGAAACACAGTGTGGTGAACTCTGCCTCTTGCCAAAATGAACACTGAGGAAAAATGAAGAAAACTGAAGAACTCCAATTAAAAAATACTGGACAGAAATAGCAACCCCCCTCTGGAGTCTTTAATTTATCCACAGCCATTGTGAAAAAGGTAGGAAAGTGAATTATGTTTGCTTTTGTTTTTTAAATTTTATTTTAAATTATACATTACTGAAAAAGCATAACATTATAGGTATTTATTTAAAAGATATTCAGTGGTTGGCTTCTGCATGCCTATGAACTGCTCTAGGCCTAGGAACACAATGATGAACAAAGAATAAAGGCATAACTTTGTAGGACTTGACCTACTAGTGAAAGAGGTAACTACATTAACAGAAGAAAAGGAAACTGGCTGTCATTATGGTGCATATGACCACTGGCTAATGAAACAAAGAATGATTTGAAGCCACTTTAACTTGAGTGTCAGAACAGACTAACCAGAATATTTGAGCTGAGATTTTAATGATGGAAAAATCACCCAGAGGCCTTTCTCTGCCACAGCAGATGCAGTTCATCTTTAGATCATGAATCATTGAGATGTATGTGTGATACCTGGGTCTCAGGTAAGCCCAGGATCAAGCTTACTGGGAACATTTATACCAACAGTTTAGGTAGATAGAAGCAAGCTTTATGAACATCAATCTACATGGTTTTAATAAACAGAGTAGATAAAGTATGGTTGAGCTTTGAACTTTTAACAGCACTTTATACATCACTAGCTAGTACATTTCACCTTTGTCTTGGTCAGGAATCAATAACTAAGGTCCAGGTGTCCAGTATAAGCATGGAGATACTCAATAACAACTATAAGCTAACTCTGTTTTCAAACATTCAAGAGAAATGGGTCATAATGAAAACATCAGAGACAACCCAAGCAGATTTACCATATTTGAGATTGATCCTGAGATCTACTGGATTGGACAGATTCTTTGATTAACTGGAGACTAATAAAAGGACATCAGAGTTCTTAAAAGAAGTAATCAGATTACAAAGCAATAAGGAAAAATTAACTAGGAAGAGTAATAACGTCTTATTTTGATTATCCCAAAAGCAACTATTAAGAAAAAATATTGATGCTGATCTATATTTTGGAAGTGATGTGATATGCCTTTGTATAAAAATGAATATGTAAGAGAAAAAAGAAGGATGAAAGAAAAGAACCCTTGTCACTACTGTGATCCAAAGTGACACAATCCCATTAGACAATGTGAGATACAATATGGAAAGTACATTGAGTTTACCCTGACCAAGAACAAAGAAGTTGGAGTCCTTGGCCAGTTTCTTCCATCTTCCTTGGCTGAGGGTTGCTTCCCTGGGGAGAGCAGAAGAGTGTTAACTCCATGACATTTATGATTTACTGCCCACATGAATAAAGAGAACATCAGGAGCTAGAGGAATCCCTCAGGAGGAGGCCCAGACACTTTCCAGTGGAGGACACTCTCAAGTAAGCATTCCCCAGACTCGTAGATGCCAAGGGGATGTAGACAGGCCACTGGCAGTTCTGTTGTAGGAGCTGACAATAAGTCTGATGCTAGTGTTGTTTATAGTTACCATTGTATTAATAGTGCTGTTGTTTATCTGATGAACGAACAATCAACCAGGTAATATACTAAATGCTTTGTATGAATTTTAATCCTTTAATTCTTTTTTTTAAATTCAAATCTTTATTGGTACATTATGAATACACATCACATAGCATTCAACATTGGAAGTTTGTACCAGAATATGACATGACTTGATTCTCATTTCCCCCCAACCTTGCAACCCCCACCCCCTATATACATAATCATTTAATTCTTATATACTGAATACTCACCTTATACTACATAGGGAGAGAGAAGGGAAATGATCACTTATCTCATCACCATAGTTCTCCATCATTTGCATTATTCTTTTCTTCTGTTTGTAGATGAGGAAACAAAATTGAGCAAAGTGAACTACATACTCTGAAGTAGCATATGTAGGATATCAAGCTGGAATTCAAATCCTGCTTTGTGCTCTTTAAGAACTATCTCTTCAGTGACTAGAAATTCTTAATTAATTAAGTAATCACTGATTTTTTCAGACACATTTTTTTTAAAATTTAAATCTTTATTGGTTCATTATGTATATACATCATCATCACATTCAACATTGAGAGTTTGTACCAGAATATGACATGACTTGATTCTCATTTTTTCCCTTTCCCTCCCGCTCTGCAACCCCCCACCTCTTATATGCACAAGCTTTGTTTCCTTTTTTCTTTATTACCATCACACTCTTTTTCCCCTCATTACTTACCCCTACACCTTTTCCTTTTAAATATTTTCTATTTCACAACATCAACTATGCATACTACAATTCATTTACAATTTCAGTTTCTCATGCCAGATAAAAGATACAGTATTTACACATCTGTGATGTATTTATTTCACCTATGAGGAGGTCCTCAAGGTACATTCGTTTGAGTATGAATGGCTCAATCTTATCATTTTTATGGTAGAATAATACTCCATTCTATAAAAGAATCACATCTTCTTTATTAAGATGGATATTATTTAAATTTGGGGATACAAGAAAAATTGTCCCTAGTGCTCAAGGAGCATATATCTTTTTCAAAGAGAAATACAAGGAAAGCTATGTTTTGGCACATAATGAAAGAGTTGCAGCTATTAAACAGAACAAAGAAAGAGTCATGACTTGCTGTATCACAATTTGCCCCATAACTTGATAGCATAAAATGATAAACATGACTGTTGCTTTTGAGTTTATGTATGAGTTAGAGAATTTTCTGCCTTGGTGCAGGTTTTGCTGATCTTAGCAGGTTTTGCTTAACCATTTGCATTTAGCTTGGGCTACATTTTATAAGATGGCTTCACTCTTCTATCTAGTGAGGGACTACATATGGCTGGGGTTCCTAGGTTCCTGGCAAGTCAGCAAAACCCATTCAGTAGCAAATGAGCTGTGTGAGTCACTCATTCCAAAGAATGAGTGAAAGTGTGCTGGGGTCTGCGTACCCGCTGAATGTGGGTAGATTCCCAACTCCCCAGCACGCTATCTAGGGCTCATTCAGTGGCAAATTAAAGGTTAAAAGAGACCATAGGTCTTGCCTAAATTTAAGACAAATGGAAATAAAGATCCTACCTCTTGATGAGAGATTTCTAAGCCACAAGGCAAATAAATTGACATATGAAAATACATTAATCAGCTTTTCATCACCAGGACAAAAAACCTGACATCCATAATTTAAAGAAAGAGAAGTTTATTTTTACTCATTGTTTTAGAGATTTCAGTCTATAACCAACTGTTTCTGAAGCAGAAACAGCATGCCAGAAGGAGGGGGTAGAGGAAAGCTTTTCAGCTTACGGTAAGCAGCCAGGAAGCAGAGAGCAGAGAAGAATAGCCACAGAGAGATGACAGTGCTGGGGACAAGAATATTCCATACTAGGACCCAGCTCCTTTAAGCAGGGGCCACCTCCCCACAGCACACGAAGCTCTGAACTCATCAATGGGGCAATGGTGATGTTGATAACTGTGATCATATTAATAGAGATATTTTTAGTTGATGAATTATAAACCATGTATCACTATAAGCCAACTACTAAAAAGTATAGCACCTTTAAGATCTGATTATTTTCCCAAAGTCCCATTATTAAACACATGAGTTTTTGAGAGAATACTTTAGAATAGAACTACAACAGAAAGAAAAGAGCTGGTCTGAGTACAATCTACCAAAAAGTACATATCTGAATAAAAGCTGACAGGATGAGCAAACATCTGGTAGACAAACAGGGTGTCAAGGAAATTTAAAGCAAAGAAGAGAATATAGGTTAAAAAACACAAAATATAAGCACCTGCAATGCTGCCAGACAATGTGAGAATGAAGGCACCTATTGGGGAGGAAGGAGACAGCAAGCATTGTCAGAGCCCAGAAAATATAAAATATGTAGAACTCAGGAAAATGTTAACTCATTTCTAGGCAGAACAACTGGTTTATGAACAGCTTGATAGCAATTGCAGAGAACAGCCAAGGTCTGATTGGGGGATGGGTGTACAGATAGATTGCTGTAGCAATGTGGTCAGCACAATTATAAGATAATCTCACAAGAAGATTTGTATTTATTTCTAGAAATGAAGGAGGAAAGAAAGAATTTTGATAGGTGTGTGAAGAAGTGGGATTGAGACAGGCCAGAATGAAAAATCTTTTCAGCAGATGGCAGTTCTTGTGGGAAAGTTTGTAGTGACAGAGCATGCACTGGATGCTTTCTGTGCTACAGTTTGAAAAGCATGAGGCAACATGTATTAGCTTTGAGGAAACTAATGAAAACTTTGGTTTGTGATCCCGTGGCAAAGCTGTAGGTATTCACAAGGTCTGGGGAGAGCTTTGCGAGGTCCATTGACGTGAAGGGTGTATTTATACTGGGGTATTTGTGCACAGTGGAAATTTGCAATTCTTTGATTTCTTCACTCTGAGACTGAATTGTTAATCATCAGGCCTGTCCCACCCTTTTGCTAAATGGTTTTTAGGTAGAGTGGTGGATCCTAGTCACTGGGGCAGCATGTTTTACTGTGAGGTTTAACATCCTGCCAGCGATTTCTCAAGCACTTTGGAGGCAGAATGAGGACCTAACTATGGAAATAAATGCTAGTGAGACCGGGAATGGGAAACTAAGGTTAAAACACACACCATTGTCAGCATAGGGAATACTTTATTCATTCTTGGATACATTGGTAATTCTTTGTTCCATATTCCTAAAACATAAGATGGTTAATGTTTCACAAGAAGAGATTAAATAGAATAAAATAAACAAAACAAAGAAAAATAAATACTATACTATCAAAAGCTGACAATACAGCTACAAAATCTAGTGAATGTTATAGGTATTTCCTAATGGCATAGTCAATTAATTCTTTTCTTCAAAGAATTGAGAATTTTTCTGTTCTCTCCCTACAATCCCTTTCCAGGAGAAATCACTGTCCTAAATTTATGTCTGTTGTGCTCCTGCTGAATAAATGGACCAAAAATGAACATATACCTGTGTAAAATGAGTTTTTGCTCCCTCATATACTTTAAAACAATGATCTCATATGCTGGAGTCACAGAGATTTGCTCATTCAAATCAGAATTTATGTTTTAACAGTTCATTCATATTGTGGCATGCAGTGGTAGATCATTTCACAGGTCAATAATATCCTCTTTGTGTGAATATATCCAGTTTATGTATCGCTTCTCTAGCAGATTGACATGTCTGTGTTTCTGTTTTCTACTATTATGAGCAGCGATACTACAATCATTGTTTTTCTATCTCCTGGTGCCTGCCCCAGTTTTTCAGAGCACTATGCACAGGAGTAAATGGATGGCTACTGGGATATAAAATGCAAGTGACCATTGTATTTAGCCTAGAATGGCCAGATTCTCCAGGTAAGCAGATGTTCAGTGCTATATCCAGCAGGGTCTGTGACATGGAGGTAAAAGTGGCTGCTTCAAATAAGAACATGTTCTTCTTTACTGCATAGCACTAAACTTTTCCCTCTAGTGTTTGCAATTTATACTCCAGCAGACCCTGCGTATTCCTGTTGAACGTCATTCTTTCTCTGTGTAGTGTTCTCTGGCATCTTAATTTTTGCCAGCTGATTGAGTGTGAAATGGAATTTACCATAATTTGATTTCCCTGGTTGCTAATGATGTTTGGCATTTTTTTTTTAATGCTTTGTTCTCCATTTGTCTTTTCTCTTCTGAAAAAAGCCTCCTATATCTTTCATCCTTTTTGTTTCAGGTTGTTTTATTTTAGACATTTTAGATGTCTGTTAGGATTCTCTTGGTTTTACTATCACTTTGATTTATACAAAGTAACACAAATAACATTTTGGACAAAAAAGAAAAACTGTTATTGAACACTACTGTGGCTGGGCATGGTGGTATGTTTAGCATCGCCCTTGTTTCTTATCCACTAGCTACAACAATATACCCCAGTTATGGTGATTCAGAGTCTTTCTGGATATTCTGATTTATTTCTTCAGCCAAATGTCTTCTTGAGGGACAAAACTTACCTGGTTGTGAACAACTGACTTAGATCTTGCATCCTCCTCTTTATGAAAGAGAGATGGGAACAAGGCACATAAATTCAATTTCTGTCTCTTTCGCCCTACCTCTCTATCTCTGTATTTCTCTCTGTCTTCCTCTCTGTGTGTGTGAGTGTGTGTGTGTATGTGTCTGTCTGTATGTCTCTCTTTCTCTATCTCTGTCTCTGTGTGTGTCTGTCTCTCTTTGTCTTTGTCTCTGTGTGTGCCTGTCTCTCTCTGTCTCTGTGTGTGTGTCTGTCTCTCTTTATCTGTCTCTGTCTCTGTGTGTGTGTATCTGTCTCTGTTTCTCTTTTTCTGCCTCTGTCTTTGTCTCTGTATATGAGTGTGTGTGCCTGTCTCTGTCTCTTTCTCTTTCTGTGTGTGTGTGTGTGTGTGTGTGTGTGTGTGTCTGTCTCCCTTTCTCTGACTCTGTCTCTGTCTCTGTGTGTATCTGTCTGTCTCTCTATGTCTTCATCTCTATCTGTGTGTGTGTGTGTGTGTGTGTGTATGTATGTGTCTGCATGTGAGTATGAGTGTGTGTGTGTGTGTTGTCTTTCTGTACCTCTGTTCCAGGGTGTGCAGTGCTGACTTCTGCCTGTATTTCCCCATAGTTTGCGGAAGAGCAATGACCCGAACAACAACACATCACATCAGTGACACAGTACCTTGTCTTGCTTCCTTCTGTTTCCAACCTCATTTCCTTCCTCTCTCCTTTTCTCTCTCTCACTTTAGGATTTCATATCCTGATTAAAGCATTAACACTTAATGTTTGCCTTGGAAAAGTGAGATTTTTCTTTAAAAAGCAGTCATAGAAGAAATACCGTGTGGATAAGATTTTGGAATTGGCTTGCTGAACGGTGTGGAATAACAGGAATCAATTTTTTTTAGTTGTAAATTGGGATGAAAATAAATTCTAGCAAGCAGCAGCACAATTACTTAGGGTTCACTTATAGTGAAGTAGGCTAAGGCTGATGTGGAAGGCCAGCACTGGGATATCTGGGAGCTATAACACAGTGACTGTTAAAGTAGTTGATTACACAGCTTGTGGGATAGGGTGGCTACTTTTGACTCACAAAAAGAAAATGTTATGCTACTGGATTGATTGCCAATTTATTTATTTATTTATTTATTTATTTTTATTTTTATTTTTTTAGGTTTTTTTTTTTTTTTTTTTTTTTTAGACAGGGTCTCGCTTTGTAGTTCAGGCTGGCCCTGAGCTCAGCCTCAAACTCATCACAGCAATCCTCCTGCCTCTGCCTCCCAAGTGCTGGGATTACAGG